>JAUCNQ010194209.1:2842-14439 GCA_032352715.1 Bougainvillia muscus
TTACAGATTTACCTTATATATATACTAGAAGAGTTTCTTACAGATTTACCTTATATATATACTAGAAGAGTTTCTTAAGGGTTTCTTTTATTATATTGATGTTTTTGTTATTGCCTTATTTATGGAATGTCACAGAAAACAAACTTTTCATGATTTTTGTTGACGTTATAGCTATAGCAGTAGGAAAAGAAGTTTATATAGACTAACAAGCGTCTGTCCTATCGATAAATGGATCCATTGAACAACCTACAGATGTCCGTCGGATAACATCAGACAGCCTAAGGTGTGTGATTGACCCAATGAAATTCAATCTCCAAATATTTCCCAGTTTCTTAGAATAGGTTTGACTTTTACTAGTTGAGTTTCTATAGGTTGCTGAGCTCAAGCGACTAGAGTTTACCTCATTACACGAAATATATGCAGGTACTGTTTTAACGCGGTAAAAATTAACGCGGTTTTAAATAACACGAAATTTTCAAATTCGCGTTTAATTAATGTACTGCGGCAATTTCGTGTAATAAGGTATTATAAACCGGTCTCTTATAAAAACTCAACGTGTAAGCATAGCAAATTATTTTTTAACACAACAGACTACTTAGTCAACCGCATTCGTTTCCCAAGAAGAAGTGTTGTCTTTGTGCATAATGTACTAAGGGTTCGTCTTAAAAATTCGCTTAAATTCGCTTCACAATTCGCTTCATTTCTATCAATTTTCATCTTAGATGAAGTGTTATGGTAACACTTTGTATGCACAATAACACTTCATCTAAGGTGAAAATGAAGCGAATTGTTAAGCGAATTTAAGCGAATCTTTGAGACGAACCCTAAAACACACTTCTTTTGAATGAAATTTGATACGAATTTCTGATTTTGTTGACGCGTCCCTTAGGGTTCGTCTCAATATTTCGCTTAAGAAATTCGCTTCATTGATATAATTTTCATCTCAGATGGAGTTTCATTGGGCATACTTATTATCTGAGATGAAAATGAAGCAATTTGTGAAGCGAATTTAAGCGAATTTTTGAGGCGCGTCCCTTAACAAAATAATATAATTTCGTGCACCACCAAATTTATTTGATCATTATATCGGACCCTTTTCTAAATTTCAACACATATTATGATCATTTAGAAGTGGACTACGAAATAATCGGGTTAAAAAAAGTATGCTCAGAAGATAAATCACGCAACAAACTTGCATGGAAAGGCAAAATTAAATTCATACAAATTCATTTTCTTATGAAATAATCAAAATCTGTAACAAAATACTGTACATTTGCGCACGCTTTTAATATAAGATCGGCATAAAGTGAAACTTCACTTGACTTCAGAAGGAATGATGACTTTCCTCCTAAAGGGATCACAAATCGTACCATTTCATCACAGAAGAAGTGCCTTCGAGCATGCTTAAGTATCTGCTGAGACATGTTTCTGAATGAAAATTAATAGTAAGGGAAAGTAATTGATACTAAAGTAGTAATTAACCGTCCTCACAAATTGGAAATTCGTATCAATTTTCATAGAGAAGGATTGTCTTTGGGCATACTCAGTATGCACAAAGAAACTTCTTCTATGGTGAAAATGGTACGATTGGTTTGTATGGTCCCTAATTGATATGAGTTCACATAGGATTGGAATAGTGTGGTCACTTTCTAAAACTTCTGTGTAGAAGATATCTAGTGTCAAAGCAAAGGTTAATGATATATTGTATTACTGCCACCCACATCTTATTTTATACCTAGAGATGTTTATCTAACAGAAAAAACTTTTTAAGGACACGTTTACATGGAAAATCGTTGCGGGCGAAATGAACTGGCATGGCATCTGTGATTACAGATGCCATGACAGTTCATTTCGCCTATAGAAAGTCTTCATGTAAACGTGTCCTTATAAACATGATGCAACCCTTGCTCTGAATCATATAAACACCCGGTTAAGTGAGATAACAATACACCTAAATCGAGATGATATGGTCCGCTGAATTAGGGACCGTTCACAAGATTCGATAGAATTACAAACCATTTTCATCACAGAAAAGTGTTTTTGTGCATGCTAAGTATGCACAAAAACACTCCTTCTGTATGAAAATTGAAACGAATTTAATTGAAGGAATGATAACAGTAACCATATACTAAATGGTATCACACAAGATACCTTTAAAATCGTTTAGTACATTCTTTAGGGGTCGTCTCAAAGAATTCATATGAAAATTCGTATCAACTTTGATAAAGAAGGTGTGTCTTTGTGCATACTTAGTATGCACAAAGACGTTTCTTCTGTGTTGAAAATGGTACCATTTTTAACACGAAGTTTGTGGAAGGTTCGTCCCAAAAAACACACTTCGTTTCGTTTTAAACACAAAAGGTTTTTATTTTCATCTTAACTGAAGAGTTTGTACATAAAGTATGTACAAAGACCCGGTTCTTCTTAGTTGAAAATCAAATGAAACGAATATTGTGAGTAGTACTTTTAGTTTCATGTTAAGGAACCGTCTCAAAAATTCGCTTAAATTCGCTTCACAAATTACTTCATTTTCACCTTAGATGAAGTGTTACAATAACACTTCATCTGAGGTGAAAATTATTAGGAATGAAGCGAATTGTGAAGCGAATTTAAGCGAATTTTTGAGACGGTTCCTTAAACTTTACCTCTTCAAACTGGTAAACAAATATTGACGTGCTGTCTTATATAATGTCAAAAGCAGCACGATTATTACCTTGTCATCACTTTATATATAAAATGCTGACATAAAAATCTTGTGAAAACCACATTAAATGTATAATATTTGTTTTTTATTGATTACAATTCAAGAAAATTAAAAGAGGAACAAACTACACATAATTAGTGATAATTAACTACGAAAATTGTGTTAAAATGTATAGTACGTCATTAGGAACCATCTTAGAAATGTATTTTATAATTTCGTTTGCATTCTTATCAATTTTCATCTCAGACGTTTCATCTCAGACGAGTCTTTGTGCATACTTCGTATCTGAGATGAAAATTTAACAATTTGTAAAACGAATTTAAGCCGATCTCTGAAACGAACCCTTAAACATAACAAACTAGTGTTAATTAACTACGGAAATTGTGGTATAAAATGTACATAATTATTATGACAGTTTTGGAATGTATAACTTTGAAACAGTACAGTACAAATCCCCTATACTAAAGACATACTCGTATTATACTATGTGTATACTAAGGGAACGAATTGTAAAGCGAATTTAAGCGAATTTTTGAGACGGTCCCTAAGAAACGATCTCAAAAATTCGCTTCATTGATATCAATTTTCATCTGAGATGAAGAGACCTTCTTCTTCTGAGATTAAAATGAAACGAATTGTGAAGGGGATTAAAGCGAATTTTTGAGACAAACCCTAAGCCACCTAAGGATTTTTCTATATACGCACAATAATTGTAAAAAGAACCATCACAAATATTCCCTTCATTTCAGTCTACTTTCAATCATTTCAATTACTTCATTATACCATTTTAAAATTCCAAAAAAACCTCTGGATACGTCCCTGATGATATCGTATTAGTTTTCATTCAGAAAAAGTGCCTTCGGGTTCGTCTCAAGAATTCGCTTAAATTTACTTAACAATTTGCTTTATTCCTATTAATTTACTTCTCAGATGAAGTGTTATTGTGCATACTTTGTATGCACAATAACACTTCATCTGAGGTGAAAATGAAGCGATTTGTGAAGCGAATTTAAGCGAATTTTTGAGACGGTTCCTTAGTTTCCATTCACAAAAAGTACCTTTGTGTTTACTAAGCTACCTAAGCACTTTTTTATATACGCACAATGATTGTAAAAGAATCATTTCTAAAATTCGCTTCATGTTTGTATCACTTTATTTTGATCTACTTTTAATTATTTTAATTACTCAATAATAGCATTCTAAAATCTTAATTTTAAACAACATCAACCAGTAAAAAAACACGTCTTCTGAGATCAACAGGGTACACTTTTTTTTTATAAGAACCAGAAGATTTCGCCTGAAGCTCAATGTTCTTAATTTTTTGGAAATTTCAGCTTCAAATTGTTCTTAATATATTCTTATTTTAAACATTTCAAACTGTTTTTTTATTTCCTTTCGTTTGTCTAACAGAATTTCAGTGATATATTTTACTTGTAGTTATAAACCTAAAAATTAAGAGCATCTTAAGAACAAACTGAAGCTTGGCCAGCTTCCAGTTTGTTCTTAAAATGTTCTTAATTTTCGGAAAATCCGAGCTTAGCTGTTCATATAAGTTTGTTCTTATAAAGAAAAAAAAAAGTGTATGATTGTGTACAAAAATTCAAAAAAAATTCATATCGCAAATCGTACCATTTTAATCACAGAATATGCATACTAAAAGGGACAGTCGTTTCACTTAAAATATTCGCTTCATTCGTGTCAATTTTCATCTCAGACGGAGTGTTATTGTGCATATTTTGTATGCACAATAACACTCATCTGAGGTGAAAATAAAGCGATTTTTGAGACGAACCCTAAGAATGCACATAGGCACTTCTTCTATAGTGAAAATAGTATAATTTGTTATAGGAGTTTTATGGACAGTCCCTTTTAATTAAACAGCAATTAAATTGAATAAATCATTATGATTTGATAATTCTGCAAAAACATCAAACAGTAAAACATTTGCATGATCTCCTGTTCATGTAACTAATCTCTTATGTACCATCCACAAAATTCGTATCGCAAATCGTACTATTTTCATCTCAGATGAAGCGTCTTTGTGCATACTTTGTATACACTCCTTCTGAATGAAAATTGATAAGAATTTACATACGAATTTTGTGGACTGTCCCTAAGTGAACGTTTATAAAGTCTGTATAAACATTTGTATCAATTTTTTTACAGGAAAAGTGTCTTAGTGCAGTACGCACAAAGACGCTTCATCTGAGATAACAATAGTACGATTTGGGATACGAGTTTTGTGGACAGTCCCTATTAATTAAACAACGACACTAATAAATAAATTATCTGGATTAGATAATTCTACTTAGCAATAAACATTTGCATGTTCATCTAACTATTCTCTTATGTACCTTTCCAACAATGTCCTTGTATTAACAAGATTTTACCAAACTTTATTGCTGTAACAGGAACAAACGAAAACACTGGCTTTTCAAAACACCAAGAAGTTACTTTTTGAAATAAATTCCTTAAAGTTTTCTCGATGTTATTCTCTGTCGGAATATAATATACCCTCATAAATCGACAATATTGAAAATTAACAGCATCTTCTCTAATACTTTCCATTAAGAAATCATCTTCTTTGAGAAGCTCCTCTGCTGATAATAATATCGAAAAATTACTTTTAATTTCTTCTTTAAAATCAGCATCTTCTCTTCCACTATCATCAGTGTCATAATCATTATCATTATTCGTTTTGAACAACACGAAACTTTCATCAGTTGACTGAACGTGCCATTCAACATTTGCATTACGCGGTAACCGTGGAACACAAATAACATCAAGATGATACTGGTTCGAATCAAATAGAGGCTGAAATTTAAAAAACTCTTCAAGAATACTGAAGTTTTGTTTGTCTGTTATGTAGCATGTTATATTCCCTTTCCCATAAGATTCACAAACCGTTCTATGAAGTTTTGCATTTGATACAGTTTTCACATGGTAGAGAGCCAAGTAAGCCTCTTGTATAAAATCTGAATGTAATACTTTTAATGTTGCTGGTATCATTCCTATTGAACCAGAGAAATAAATGGTATCTCCTACATGAACACATTGACTGTAAGGACCAATGTTAGCTGGTGCCCAGTATGAAATACTTTGAACATGTAAAACGTCTTTATTCAAACTAGTGGCATCTATAACAGCATCCATTTTAAAAATGAGATCCTTCGGCAGATTAGCTTCAATACAAACTCTAGCAGCTGGATGAAACTGAAAATATTCTTTATAAACTGTGTTGATAACTGAAAATTGTGACATATCAGCAATAAAAAGGTGAACAAGCGAGACATCAGTAATCCTGTAACCACCATTACTTGCGATTAGATGTTGAAACTTTTCAAATGTTTTCGTAACAGATTCTTGTATGGTACATTCTTCTTCCCGACAACACACAATATCACCAACAAAAGCTTTGTTAGATACATTCAAAATGACCATCTCCATTCGATTGTTTGATTGACTGTGTTGTATATCATGACTGTTTTCCCCTGCTGTTGCAGATGAACGACCGTTGCTTGACAACGTATCAACAAAATTATCTACATTGAAAGGATTCAACGATGGTAAAAGTGGCATAACAATGTCTTTCAGTCTGTCCTTCAACAGAATATTAGTATCAATGCCTTTATCTTCTAAATGCAAATTCTGAAATGTTAGATACCCTACCTGTGCGAAAGCATCATCTGAATGAATGACTATCTTGAGTTCATCAATACATATCTTTTTGACAAATAAAGGGCAATCAAGGGTTAACGTCTCATACTCTCCACCTTCTCCACAGACGTTCAATTCGTATTTTTTGTTCATATGCAATAACTCGTTTTGCATTTCATTTAAAGTTTTACCTAAATGTTTGCATGGGATCAAACCAAGTGAAGCTGTTTTGATTAGAATTGCTACAACACCTGAATCTATCATTTCATTTAACAGTTCAACTTGATCACGTTGCCATAAATAAGCTAAAGATTGTAAACCTAACCGTCTACATACATCTTCGACACGCTCACGTTGGTAATTTGATAGGATAGCACCAGATGAAACAGCATCAAACAATATGTGTTCTTGAATAGTTTTCAAGAGTTCATACAAATCTTCAACTTCATCTCCTACCTCAAGTTGATAACTTTGATTAACGTTCAATGATTTACCTTTGATGATGCCACGATATAATGGTAAACCAATTGCTTCTGAGTATAAATCTATGACATCATGACCAACAGTCTGAAACATGTAACTATCTAATTCATCTTTTCCATCTGGTTGTAAGTTTGCTAAAGCAACAATTTCATGTCCTTGTGCAACACAATGCATCATATTAAAACAGCTATCCTTGCCACCACTGATTAATGCAACAATTTTCATGGTTCCCACTATGATGAACTACCTAAGGTAAGAAATATTTGCTAGAAGAGTTATTACAGAATTTATTTTCGCGCCCAAAGATCTGAAAAGTTATGAAATTTGCAGAATTTATTATCGCGTTTCACACTTGATGGAATTTATATCTAAGATTTATGCCGATAAAGGCAAAATTCATGATGGGCCTATAAGCTAATTTCATGGAATTAGATTTCATGTTTTAGGATTAAAACTGCAAAAATAAATTCCTCAGAAATATCATCCATGAAAATCTTTTACCTTTAACCCTATTGACTCTATAAAGCTTAGGGGGCCACATTGTGCCCCCCCCCTCCCCCTGCTGGCATTTTTTGGATAACTTTTTTTCTGAATGATACTAGCCTTTGATACTTTGTCACTTTTAGTATTACTTCCTTTCACATATTTTGACAAAGTATCAAGGAATTTCCATGTTCACTTTAGACGTTATTGGCTATCAGTCGCAATCAGTCGATATTTCGGAAAATTTCCCAGATTTTTTGGTTTTTGTCATTTCCGGTCTTTTCCAAACAAGCAGATGGTTGTATTCCTTATATTTCGTAAGAAACATCAATATTATAGACTCTGCTGAAAACAGAACCTTAAAAACTTATAGTGTTAATAGATAAACGACAAGATCGGTGGTAAATTAAAATAAAACGACACAGATTTTCGACAAATCCAATTTTTTAAGCAATATTTCGGAAGGTCATACTTCCATTAAAAACTTAATTATATTGTATTCGATTTTAATAAGTAACATACACATTTTCCGGGGTTTTTCGACATATTTAATGACGTTACCGACGAAATGATGACGTCGTCAAAATAATTATGACGTCAACAAGTTCATATCAGAGAGAGGTATTGCTAAGTTTTATGTTATAAGGACTAACCGTGCTAGAGTTATAGAACCCCTTGTCTTGAACAGCTCCTCAAACCCCTAGGCCTAATAGGGTAAATTATGGTAAATTTTCTAATAAGCGACAGGGGCGCTTATTAAATTTTTTTGATTTTTAGAGGAGGCGCATCTTAAATAATTTTACTGTTGACTTAAATGAAATTTAATTCTTAATTAAAGAATTTTAACAGGGTCCCTCATTGATAACAGAAATAATTTTTTTGAAGAAGCTCAGGGCACAACAAATCTTGTACGTTGCGTACGTACGTACGGCTTAAAGAGAACTAGACCCTTCAACGTACTTGCCCAAGTTTTCTTGAGTACGGCGACGTACGCATAATATTGTAATTTGTCGTAAGTCATTGTAGACCTATCCTTGTTGTTCTTGTTAACGTGTGGCCGAAAATCCTCAACATACTCTTGTGAAAGACACAAGTTCCAGTCAAAACTGTTAAATTTTGCTGCTTTTCATTAAAGGTATCGATCTTCAAGCCGTTCTTATAACATAGTATGGAATGTTACCCCCTTGTAGCTGATAAGATGTCGCTGCTAAGGAGAATGACCATGGTTGCTTTGGGAAATTTTAAATTTCCTTTTATATTTGAATTCAGTTTTTCAAGAAATGAAAGAACCTAAAATCAGAAATGGTACCAGTAGGGTTAGTTTGTCTTCTATTAATGAAACAGAATAAACATATTAGTTTCCAGTTTGTTTTTTAAGTATACATAGGTTATACCACAAAACCTTTAAGATCAAAAACGAACGAAGGCACATAAAAGCATCGGCTCTACTAGACGTACACAAGAGCTGTTTTTGAAGTAAGTCCAACATACAAGAGGTTTCAAATCAAGTACGTCTACGTACAGACCTCAAGATATATTTGTTGTGCGCTGAAGCTAACTAGTATTTAAAACGGTACAGGTAATGCATGAACCCAAAGAAGGGCATATATAATGTTCCCTGTTTTAAATACCATATGATATTTGCCAAAATAACTTGATATTAAGTTTGTACTTTATACGACTTAAGTAATATTCTAATACGTTAAGGGAAGAAAGTTTCACGGGAAGAAACATATTTAACCCCAATTGCCGCAAAAGTTTCTTCCGTAAAACACGCTAAAGTTGGTCAACCGCGAAAGTTTATTCCTGCAAAATCGCCAACGTTTTTTCTTCTTTTGGTTTTACACATCAAAATATACATTATTACTACTCTAAAAAGAGAATTTTTTATACCCCCTATCTTCCGTTTTTATTAAGTACAAAATACTAATAATAATCCGCCGTCAAATTTCGAATTTTCTATTGTTAAAATCGCACACCGCGAAAAGTTTATTCCCCAGAAATATATGAAATTCTCGAATCCACGAAAATTTAAAATTTAATGCTCCCATGTTGTTTTTTCTATATCCGATAAACAGGCACGAGTAAAACTCTCAAAATGTTTATTACGCTGTGACCTAAAGTAGGCCATGCTTATTCACAAATATATATGATTCGCGTGTCTGAATTTATTACCCCCGTGTGTACAAATTTCTTTTCTCTGGGGAGAAACCTGATCTTTCGTTCAAAATAAGATAAGAAGTTCTACTTTCATTTTCATAGAAGTTTTCTCGTCCGTTCGAAATTATTAGGAAATTATATGCCAGTTTTAACTTATGGTCCGTGTTATGAACGTGTTCAAAAATAACAGGGTTTTGTGACATTTTCATCTACTCCTCTTTAAAAAAGCATAGAGGGGAAAATATAAGGCTTACAAATTTCAAAATTTGTGACCAGATAGCTAAATGATCAGACATTACAAACCAAATGAAACGAAACTTCTAAAGTGAATTTTTTAAGAGATATAAGATAAGCTCTTAATTCAGGTGAAATTTTTAGGCTTACATCATTTTAGGCTTACTTAGACGATTGTCCACTGTAGGTTTATTTCAATAGATGCAAATATGGTTTCTTCTGAAATCTGTGCTCAAATAATCTAACTTTCAGATCAAGTGAAAATTTTAGGATTACAGTGTATATAAATTGAAATATTGTGGCTTACATCTTTGTATTCTTTCTAGTTCTAATATCGATCCGGATTTATATGTTTTTGCCGCACATTTTATATTTTAGACTCATTCCTTATCAAATAACATCAGCTTATTCTTTTGAAGTGATAAGATTAGGCTTACATACAGTAAATATTGATCTAACCAATGGTTGTTCTACTAGTAGTAACAGTTAATGACATTGTTATTTTATAAATGACAAATTTTGTCAGGTTATGCTCACTTTAAAATGTCCTTAGTATAGGACGAAACGTCGTCAAAAAAAACATGGATTATCGCTAAACACATCTTTTCTATTATTTTTTCCTTTTTAACTTGAATAATGTCGTTTATTTTACTTGAGTAGTAACAGTATTAGTTAAATATGTAATATCAGAATATTGGATATAATTATTGCCTACGCATGAGCGTGGGCAGAATAGTATCCCCCGCGTAAAGAATATATAGTATATACTGTCCGTTGAGAAAAATCGAAGACATTTAAAATGGTAACCACAGCTGTGCTGGCTTTTCATTTTCAGCAGGGAGGAGAGCAACCACTTGCACACATTCGTTTTCTCGCAACTCTGAAATAATTTTGAAGTAAACAATCTAATCAAACATGAATCAAATGAAGCGTTGCGTTAATTGTTAATTAAAGAACAATTTTGATGTTCTTTTGCTCTTTATTGTTATAAATAAAAGAAACAACTCTTATTCAGAATAATATGCCAGTATTGAAGTAGAAATAAAAAAAATCAGTGTCGACATCTTTCTCGTTTTGATAAGAAAGTTTTTCGAGAGTAAAAAAATAAAAGGTTATACAAAAGTACATTCTACAAACTACAAGTACATCGGAATAAAGTTTGTAAGATCTATCTGGCTATATAGGGGACGCCTGATAGTCTCCATAATGGTGAGGAATTCAAGCAGATATTCCGTTCTTTTATGGCTCTAGATTAATCCTAGACTTAAATGAAGGAATAAAATATATCCTAAAATTTCGAGCTTTACTGACTTAGCGTCCTCAGTTTACCAACTGGCCTTAATTGAACTTGATATTAAAACATATCACTTTTAGTATGAAAGGAACTGGAAATAGTCTCAGGCTCCTGCCAGGCGTGGGCAGATAGTGTAAGCTACTGCTAGTTTGTAGAAAGTTTCTATTTATACAAAGTTAACCAATAGTTTCTAGTACAATTATGCACTTGGATATGAACCTTTAGGTGAAAATATTAGGCTTATAAATATATTAAAATGAGGACATTAATTAAATATAAAACAGTCAGCGCATAAGCGAAATTTTTAGGCTTACAGTTGAGTTTGTAGCCTGGATCACAGTGCAATGAAGATCTAATATAATTATAATAGACTACCTACTGTCAGAGCTAATTTAGACTATTAATTGAGTGTGAGAATCGAAAAGAATTTATTTCGAACTTAAAATATCAATAACGCCCTCCATCGAGGGGTGGTAAAAGTAGTAACTTTGCCATTTTACGTAAGGGTTCGTCTCAAAAATTCGCTTCACAATTCGCTTCATTCCTATTAATTTTCATCTCAGATGAAGTGTTATTGTGCAT
>JAUCNQ010194320.1:0-14439 GCA_032352715.1 Bougainvillia muscus
ATTTGTAATTTATATAATATGACGTAGTTATGTTGTAACTTATTGTTCATAAAATAAAGCTTATCAATCAATCAATATATAAAGCAATAGCCCCTGTTTCGCAACCGACATTCAAAGCCGTATGCGTTTAGATATAACAGTAATTCGCTCAGCTGTTGATCTTCCAGATCGGAAACCATAATATAAGTCTGAGAAGAGTTTGGCATAATCAAGATGCTTAATCAAGGCACTGCTGAGCAAAGATTCAAAAACTTTGCTTATAACAGGCAGAAGACTAATTGGACGATAGTTGTGAGGGTCAGATCTTTCACCAGAATTCTTGAAAACGGGAATGATATATGGAACTCTTCAAAAGGAATGGAAATGAGACCCTTTTAAAAACTTTTGATAAAGTTTAGAAAGAACAGTAGCCACTTCAGGACACATTTTTTGAAGCACAATTACAGGGATACCGTCTGGACAGTAGTTTTGGGTAGATCAAGACTAGCAACAATAGCAGTCACCTTAGAAAGAGTACTACTGTAATCATCAATTAGGCTATCTGTTCTTGTGATCTTGACTTGAAATGAAGAAAAGCATACCCTGCATCGTGTCATTGTGCATACTTTGTATGCACAATGATACTGCATCTTAGATGGAAATGAAGCGATTTGTGAATACCGTAATACTCCAGGTCCAGTTAAGAGAGGTGGTATAGAAGGCTTACCGCTACTTCTGACACTCTATATGATGCACCAAAAGTCACAGGACCCTATTGTCTGATCTGCAATTCAATCATGAACTTTACCTTGGCAGGAAGATTTTGCTTCCCTCATTACAGCTTTTCACTGGTTGCGACCAGTTGTAAACAGTTGCTTATTTTCAGGAGTTTGAACTCGCTGATACTGATGACAGTGCAGATTTCGGTATTTTCTAGATCGTATAAAGGTATCGCTACCAGGCTGTGTCTAAGTTGAAACATCAGTAGCGCAATGGTGTACTTTTTTAAAAAAAAACTGTCCCAAATAACATTGCGAATGAAATCCTGAAAGATGTCCCAGTCACCTCGATCGTAGCTGAACAGAGTTTGGTGTATTGCTGATTCTTGAGCAGCTTTACAATCTAATGGCAGTGGTAGAAAAAACAACGCGATCTGAAGTACCTAAGGGAAAGCTTAGTGAGGCTTGACAAATGTCAGGATTAGTGGTGAGAAATAAATCTTGAAGTCAATCAGAACGGTTCAATTGATCAGAAAGGCGAGTAGAGAAATAAACTAGTTGAGTAAGAGATTGGGATAATGCAAAGGATAATCGAAAAGTTTCGATTCTAGCAGCATTAATGGTATTTAAATGCTTACGCCAATCTTTGTGATGGATTTTGAGGTCCTCGAAGAATATATTAGCTGAGTTATTAGTAGCAAGGCCTTATCAATAGAATCTAGAACTGCCTGGATGACAGCACAATTGAAGATGGTAAGCAGTAAAGAGAGAAAACAAACTTATTTTTATGAGAGATCTAAAACACAGAAATCTAAAACACAGAAATCTAACACACAGAAATCTAAAACACAGAAATCTGAAACACATAAAAGGTTCTGCAAGATCTTCAAGATCGTTTTCTCAAGCAATTGATAAGTTGTCGCAAGCAAAAAGGCCTTAGCCATGCAGTCATAATTTATCATCACTGCCGCCACCCTGCCTCAAATGGGGGCGGGGAGCTTTCACTTTCGTAACCATTTATTTCCCAATATCCAATCATTATTCCCAATCCTTAATAAATCCAATTACTGATATCATACGAGCCAATAGTTAAATTGGCATGAAAGTTGTACTGAAAGGTTACGAGATGAAATCTTATGAAATTTTATAAAGTCGTATGCCTTCATCCCAAAATGACATCCCCGCCGAAAAAACGTTTTAACAATTTTGGTTCATAATAGTGTCTTAGGAATATTAAAAACAAATGAATATTACTTATAAACAAACTTAATATTAAGTTCATTCTTTTAGCTTTCTAAATCCGCAAACAAATTTTATTGATCGGGAATACCTATGCGGAGGTCAACAAAAATCGCATTGAGCATATTTTAATTTTTCGATATTTCGTATTTCTTTCTTTATGTGTGCTAAATTTTATGACGTCAGCATGGTCGTGTCAAGATTAATTTAGCCCCTCTTCCTCCCCCTACCGGGTCTGGATCTTCGAAAAATCCAGTGTCAGATAGGATTAAGTGAACCAAAATTCAAACATTTATTGGATACGAAAATGAGTCCACTTAAGGTAAAAACATCACCAATCACTTGTTGAAATAATTTACTTTATGAATATGCTTCATTCCTACTAAAAGAGGTATCTCTGTGTGCGTACTCTGTGTATTACACTCACCTGAGATGAAAATGAAACGATTCGTTAAACGAATTAAACAAAGCTTTTCAGACGCACCTTTAGTATCACGATAATATCTTCCCTCTTCTTCTTTGATTTCTCTTTGTGATGATAAATGATATTTTCTTTTAATAACTGATTTGGCGTCATTATAAGAGATTTTCTTCCACGTTTCAAGTTTTTCCGATCTCTCCATATTTTCATAGTAATATTTGATATCTTCATTAACTCTACTTGCAACAAATCTCCAATAATCTAAATCGCTTCCTGATGCGCTAGCTGTAATATCCCACTCAGTGTACTGTTTGCCTAATGTTTTGTAATCAGGGTAGGGAGTAGTTTTTCCGTCCCGTACGATATTCATTCTTAATTTAATTGCTTCTGTGCAAGTGGTTCCAACAAATCTACGATCGAGTTGCATTTTAATTCCAGCCAATCCAATTGGACGATGTGTATTTGCGCTATGGTGCTCATCCCCAGATGCACAGTCACGATCGCATAAAATCTTACAAAATGGACAGATTTGCTGACACACAAATAATTGTTGACGTATAGCATATTTTGATTCATAAAGAACTACTTCAAGGATGTAATTTACTTTTTCAGCTTCTGCCATTCTTTCCGAATTATTACCAGCGTCAACATTTGGTAGCATTGTCTCCACATAGTATTTAGTTTTTTCCGCTAACTTTTCTGTTACTAACTTAATCATATCTTTTAACGATCTATTTTCATCTTCAGGTTCGTTAATGTTAAGAAAGTTAACCTCACCAATTCCAATCTCTTTGACAATAGCGTTGTTGCAGATGTGACTTTTCAACGATTCCCTGTTGTCTGCTTTCTGGGTTTTGTTTTCCTTGTCATCGTGTTTATCAATATCTGTTTTTACTTTCTCGTCTGGAAAATAAGCGATTCCAATACTTTTATTATCTATAATGTCTTCGATTTTGTAATTAAAGATATTTTTTATTGGTATTCTTAAATCTTTGAAATACTTCTTGATATGGAAGGTAATTTTGTCATCTAATACATCTAGCGGATTGCTGAGGTACTTTTTTATCATAACTTTGTTTGTATTCGGTATGACACTTTCATTTAAAGCATGCACAATATCAAGAAGTACCAAACCATGAACAACATCTTTCCTATCCAAATGATCTTTTATGATTAATGAAGGAATTGATCCATCGTGACTTATACCATAAGATGCTACCCAAGCCCAATCGAAGGTTTTCTTCATTATTTCATCAACGATCTGTGTAATACAAATGTTTAAAGAACTTTCTCGATTCATCAACGAGACGAATAAAACTTTAATTGCTGGTTTAACTTTTTCAATATGTTTCTGGAAACTTACGGATTCTAAAAAACTCTTTTGAGCTTCTTTAAAGTAATCTGTAGCCATTGCGGAAAGTACCAAACATACCATTGTGATGAACGGCTCGGTTAAGTCAAATTCCAAGTGATATTGTATTTCCGAATGTATAGAACCTATACGATTTTTGACAGAAGAGATATACTCTGACACCAACTGTTTGCAATCAAAATCTTCTTTTTGCATTTTCATCTTTTTTATACCATTAACATCGTCAAGTTTCAAATAGTTGGTTTCCATGTATGTCTTTGTAGAAGAAATGATGTCTTGCAGATGGTATTCTTCTTCCACATCTAACTTTATCGAGAACCTTACATACTTATTAGCAATACCTTTTCTGCTGATATATGACGATTTCAGCTTAATACAACAATCGCCATCTCTACGAAATTTTTCAAAATCATCCACCACCTTTCTATAATTCTGTGTCACGTGAAACGTGTTATAAAGAGTTGTTTTGAACTGCTGCGGTATATCATATTCAGTGAACACATTGCCTTGATAATTTTCCCTTTTGAGATCATCCTCGGTAGCTTTCCAAAACTTCTCAAATTCACTGTGTATAAGATCTTGGGTGATTTCTTCATGCTTCACCAACAAAGACTTCGCAAGTTCTCGAACTTTTTGAAAGATCCCAGCTTTCATTTCCTCAATTTTATTTTGATATCCATGATTCTTTCTTAAGTACTGATAAAGTGTTTCAAGGCTTTTCGTAGCCTCCACTTTGGAACTTGTTCTATGGTCGTCTATTGAATTGATAATTCGTTGATTCCAGTATTTGTATGTGGCTATATTTTCGGTCTTTTCAGAAATTAATCTTTCCAGTTCTTGTTTTTGATTTTGTGCCAAATCAGCAGATTCAATTTCAATGCTGGTTTTGTAGGTGTCAAATGCCTCATTCATTGCATCTAGAGTAGTTGATTTCAAAAAATTGCAATATTTCTCTTTTTTACTTGACATCAGAGAATGCATTTCGAATCGGTATTCATTTCGAAGACTTTCCATTTCGTGCCTTACTTGTAGCTCGACACTGTTACGTAAACTGAAAACAAAATTTTCTTGTAGAACAGACATCCATATTGTTTCTGCTTTCAGACTAAAATCTTTCAGAGTTTTATTGATTCTCTTTTCGCTAGCCAGTTTGAAAATGTAATCTTTCAATTGTGCACAAGCTAAACAATAATCACTATTTGGTGGGCTCATCGGGGGCGATCCTTCAAACAAAGCTGGAAAGTAAAAGAAATCATTATCTATGGACACTTGAATCAAATCTTGAAAACGTTCAAATCGATGTTCTTGTTTCATTAACTTTGCTTGAATCTTGACAACCTTATCCATTTCGTTTATGAATCTTCTTCGACCATCCAAATTCTTATCTTTAGCAGAGGGGTCGCAGTTTTGATGTACAAATATACAGCTCCTTTTGTCGTTTGCAATATTCATTCTCATGAAAGCATATGTACTTATCTCAAGAAAATTCTCAATATTTGTTGGGAGCTCTCCTTGAATGTTAATAATAGCCAGATCTGATATTCCTAGAACATATGTTGCTATTTCATTATCATGAATAACATCCCCTTTAAATTCTGGTGCAGACAAACCTTCTGTGTCAATCACCAAAAGTGCATCATAACCAAAATCTTCAATGGAAACTGGAATTAACTGCATAAATGCACCTCTTGTACATCTTCCTGCTCCCACTGTAAACCGTACACCAAACAGACAATTCAGCAAAGTTGATTTCCCAGTACTCTGTGTACCTAATACCGTAACAGCAAATATCTTAGGATCTCTCTGGAGAGATAACTTATTTCTTAGTAAGTTGTTCGCGTGATCCAATACAACTATAAGCCAATCCGTAGATACAGACAATCCATCTCCGTCCATAATTTCTAGAGCTAACCCGTTCAACAGCATATTAGCAACAAGACTTGGAAGACTGCCAAACACTATTTTAAGTTCTTTCTTAAGAGTTCTATCACCAATGTGTTTCTGAACAGTTTCATAAATTTGGCCCATTTCTCTCAGTATGTTTTCGATACCAATAGACATACTCACTAGTTTATCGTTCTGATCTGTACATTCTTCTTCACTGTTATTTATATCAGACTGTTCTGCATTACTTTCCTTTAGTCTTTCTAATGTTTTAACACGTGAAATGTAACATGCTCTTACCTCAGGCAAGTGTTTCTTGCACCATTCATCCAATATATCTTTATAATAGCGCATACGTGAATAAGCACCCTTTTCGTTGGTGGAATCTAGATCATCAATGATTTCTGACATAAGAGATGGTAACCCATCTTCAATGCTTTGAAACTGCTTTTGTTGCACATCTTTTATTATGGCTTCACTTTCATTAGATTTTTCAAAATCATGACTACGATTTTGATTTCTCTGAGCAGTAGCGAATTCTCTCACCTTTGATTGTAATGGGATAAAATCAGATCTGGCATTTTTTCTCTTTTCTGCATCTTCTGCTGTTCGGATTCTGTCAACATCAGTCAAAATTCTCTTTCCAATCAACTGCATTTTTTCTTGTAGAATATGGTCACTTTCTAGGTGTACGCCAAGCTCCTCGAGGATAAATCGACTCTTCAGTGATTTTCCATATCCTTCTAATTTGCTAATCCAATGGTTTATTTTACCACGAATTTCTTCCAAAACCGCACTGTTATTATCTTTCTCTGTCTGTTTACAAACTAACTCGCAATCATTCTTCTTTAACAATGTTAGAATGCTGTTGTCTGGTTTACCACCTGCAACTAAGAAAACTAACAACTTAATGTCATGCTTTCTGCTGGATATATCGTCCAAAAGCTGTTTAAACATGTCGTTACCATCTTGAACTATTTCACCCATAAAGATGACAAGAATATCAGATGCAACTGCAAGGTTACTTGCTGTTTGAACACGTTCCAGAGCATCGCCTCGCATATTTAGTAATGATATAGAATGGTTGAAATTCCCCACACCTCCAAAATTTTGGAACCATGCACCCTCTACCAACCAATTTGATTCATTTCGTAAATCCGTGCTAGACAAGGCACGTTTATTAAAAAATCCACAACTTCCTTTAAAGGTATTTTGAGAAAAACCAAGAAGATCATTAGCACATACTGATTTTGAAAGATGAAGTTTACCCACTCGAATCATTGATATTAAGGGCAGTTCAGCTTCTAATGCATTCCCTTCATGCACCTGCCCTTTTTTTCTCCATGAAATTTCAACATGTCTTAAAGATGCATCATAGAAAGTAGAATCTGGTCCAATGACAGGGACAGCCAGCTTACAAAATGACAACTTTCTGTAAAAATCTTGTCTGGTAGGTACATCAAACTCACATATAATATTAAAGATCAAATCCATCGGATGATAAACAGCTTTACGGATATCAGTTCCATCTTTCCATTGTATAATTTCGTTAAGTACTTTATAATCAACGGAAATAATACGCTGAATACATCTTAAGATTGCGTTTCGTTTGCTTGTTGGTAACTGTAACCCATGTGATGTATTTGAGCTATCTGTGATCTTTTTTTCCACAATAAATCCAAACGTAGATACACAGGTCATGATGTCACCTTTAGTAATAATATCACCTTGGTAATAGTAATTCTCCCTATCTGTCTGATCACATGGTGAATCGTCATTTCCAGAAAATATGCCAGCAAACGGATCTGGGTTGTCGCCAGAGGTATCACTCTAAACAAATTATATTTTAGGAACAGTTTAAAATTGCTTTATAAATTCATTCTTATCAATTTTCGTTCCGAAGAAATATCTTTATGAATACTTGATATGCACAATGCTACTTCGTTTGAGATATGAAAGGATTTGTGAAACAAATTTAAGCAAATTTTCGAGACGAACCTCAAAGAAACGATCGAAACTATCAATCACATATGAAACAACTTTGCTGTGACTATTTTTATACATAATATCTTTATTTCAAATAAAATTATTGAGTTAGCTTAGGTGGTTCTGAAGCGCTCTTGGTCAAAATTTTTGATTATTTTCTTTTTTGTTCCATGAAGTATAGAAACAAGATGATTGCGTCATACTTTTTGTTACCAATATAAAAACGGTTAATTTATTTCGTTGTCAAAAGAAACATCTTCTTTTGCTCACCGTCTTTTCTCTAGCTAAATGGTTCAAAAATATTTTTTTTAGTAACCTTCATTGACGTCACTGAATGATAGAATTATAATAACACAGCGGTCAATCATAGTAACAAATTGTATTTCGGTTTTTGAGTGACATTTTAAGCGAGTTTGTTATATACGTATTTCATACATAAATTTTATGTTCTACACCATTTTATTCCCCATAGCATAAAACGGCTATAGCTATTGCATTAGCGACTGACTCTTCCATGCCTAGTGTAGACAAAATGCTCACACATACCAGAGCGCAATGCTCCAGTCAATGCAGTAAGAACGTACAAGTATGTGTGAGGACTGCTTGACGTTGTCTAGCAGACAAATTAAAGTATGGTCTTCTGTAAATTAGAAATAGACAGATTACAACACGGAAACTATTTTTTTTTATTGCCTTAAACAATAGCGACTGACCATTTCATGCTAATGCCGATTACACATACTTAATTAATCCTCTCTAATAATTGTCTACTTAATTAATCCTCTCTAAAAAAAATCCAATGATATTGTCATTGTTTTTTGGATTGCGCAAAATCAAGGTGTTTGGATAAGTATAAATTGCGTATTGCGAAATATTTTGGCCATTATTCCGATTTTTTCCATAATTTTTATCCAGCAAGAACTTATTATCATTCAAAACGCTCTCTAAACATTTTTCGAAGCAAGTTGGGAATAGACGTTTAAGAAACACCGGTTTCCTGTTTTGCTTTCTTTTTTAGTTAACTATAATCACGGCGATTTAGATGTGGAAGTTTAACAGAACTTATTTAATATAAACTATAAACTGTTAAATACTACTTGTGAGTAATGTTCTGCTAATTATATATTTTCATAAACACATAAGCTTTCATGTTGATGACATAATAATGACAATTATGTCCTTTAGCACAAATGAAATTACATGTGACTATCTCCGTTTTTTTCTTTGTTGCTTGAAAGCATAATCTTAATATATCTTTAAAGATTTTATCAATAAAAATTAAATATACTTTTATTCATAATTGCACACTTGACACCTTTCGTTTTCCTACAAACACATGTGTGCATTAATTAATAAAATAAGTAACAATTTTGTGAACTATTTTTAAATTTTTAGGTCTAGAATAATAATCGTCTAGAATTCCGTTAGTCCTATAGGAAAAAAATTAACTTTTTAAATGACAATATTCTATATAATCCAGTCTAAACTGAGAAAAGATTTCAAGAAAAAAGGGCAACCTTAACGTTCGGAAATTTTTCAACAAAGATTTTTCCCCGAGGGTATACACGATTTCCCCGAGGGTATACACGAACTTCAAATCAACATAAATCTGTCGCAAAAAATCAATGCAATTTCTTAATGACACTATTCTATTCCTTATTTATCAGTTATTTTATCTTAAAAAAATTGGAAGAAAAACATCGAATTTTATCGTCTAAAAATAAGGTTTTTAAGAAGTGTCTCAAAAATAAACTTAGAATAAAAATAATTCACTTCTATTTTGTAAACTAAATGTGTGAAGAGCTAAATCACCGTGAATTGCAAAAACACTCAAACTTTTTGAAATCTGACTTTCCCAACACGAAATTCCTAACATTAGAAGTATTCGCCTATAATTTTGGTACAGAAGGAGTATCTTTGTCCACACTAAGTATGCACAAAGACGCCTCTTCTGAAATGAATATGATACGATTTGCGATGTTAATTTTGTGCATGGTCCTTTTACAGGATCATTAATATTTTGATTAAATGGTTTTTTGTATCTTTTGTCACAAATAATATTGATACCTAGTCAGAGTATCAAGGTGGAAGTTAAAAGTAATATCCGTACTTAGTTTTACGGAAGAATTGCTTGCGGAACAAATAATTATAGGATTACATTTTGGAGATTTACCTCAAATCCGCAAAAAAAATTCCCGCAAATTTACAATTCAAGAGGTCGACCCGCAAAGATTTGTTTTTAACTTTTTTTCTTCTCTTTTTTTGAAAATTTACCCACTCTTTAAAAACCTTTTAATTTCACACTAAATTGGCTTAATAGAATGGGGTTTTAAAATATCCAAGTGCTACAGATGAGGATGATATCTCAGATAGTAACATTTTCGATGTGCACTTATTGCTGATAATGAAGAAAATTAACTAATTATTTCACATGTTTCTTAAAAAATAGAGTTCTTTCTTTTTACCTTTACCGAAATCCGCAAAATTAAATCCCGCAAGTCCTACATTTTTTGTAAATCCGCAAAACTAAGTCCCACAAATCACGATTTTTGTGAGGACAAATCCGCAAAAATTAATCCAGCAATTAATTCTTCCTCAACAATTCCTACGAATAAGGTAGTTATTCTTTAAAAGGCTAACGACTGTTTGCTCAATCTTCAAAGGTTAATGACTTTTTCTCCCGTTTTCATTGGTTTGACTAGGTTAACCCTAAATTGCAGGGCTATTGTGATCGCTCATAAAGCCTGCGCGGGAGTAAATAAGAGCGCCTCTCTCTCTATCTAACTTTGACGTCGTCACATTTTTATGACGTTAGCAGTTTCTCAAAAAATAGTTTTCAAGGTAATGGTGCGTGAATATGACGTAATGGCTATATATGACGTCATAAAATTATTCTCGTTGTGAAACATACCTAATATGAAACAATTTCGGACAGGTAGTACACATGCAAAGTTTAATTGCCTACAATAATTGTTAACAGAAGTTAACTTATTCAAAGTTTGTAAAGATTTGGCCGTAATTAGCGGTAATTTTGATAAGTGGTCTTGCCTAATAACCTATAACGTCCGTTCAGTTTATGGTATGACACATGTAAAAGGAATTTATATCAAAAGTTTAGAATGCTGAAACATAGTACTTCGAAAGTAATTAAAGGTTATCTGACAGGAAAGGCTTATTGTCACTAAATGCGGTTATTGCTAAATCGATCAATTATTACGGGCACTCATTAGACCTTGTCAAACTAGCGATATGGATAATCAAGTTAATTACCTTTTAACAGTTAACGCTTGTTCGTAGTTATAACACATGTTAAGCTATTAAAAATTAATGACTCTTGTTCTCCATTTTATTGCTTTGAATAGTTTACCGCGTACTCTGGATCCGTTTGTATTCATAATGAGAAAGACATACCTTGTGGGGAAAAAAGCTTGCTTGTACACTCCAATTACTTCCCAGTTTTTCAGTATGTACTTTGATTCGAAACACATGTTTTTCCTTTTTAGCAAACTCAATCTTAATTGCACACTTATATTTTCTGGTTAGTGTTCTGACCACATTTTCTTCTGGTATTATAAGATCTTGCCAATCCTCTTCTTCATCGTGTTTAAACTGGACAAAAAATGTTGTTTTTTCATCAGGTGGCATATCAATTAATGTCCACGTAAGTATGTGTTTATTTCCGTTCTGCTGAACAGACAAATCTTGTGGTGAATCAACACCCTTGGTTGTAAATGTTGTAGATTCACTGAAGTTGCTAAAATACCCACCTTTAAAACAAGCTTTAACTCTAACGTTATATGTTGCTCCAAATTTTAAATCATTCAATATTTTCTCACATGAATTTGTGTTAGTTAACAATTTTTTCCTATCTTCTTGCAATTCAAGAGTATAACCTTCTACAATACATCCTTGGGCTATTTCTGTTGGTGATGCCCAAGTCAGTTTGATAACTTTTAAATCTGAGACAGTGTATTTGATATCGGTCGGTGGATTGGATGGATTAGTTCTTGCAACGATATTCTCAGAACAATTCCCATGTAGATACTTGAGACATTGTGGTTTGATTTTGATCACGTAATCAGAGTCAGGCGTAAGATTTTCTATAAGATAGTTAGTTTTTCCCTTGTCAGCTTTAAAATGTAACTGTTCCGATAATACCACTTCCCCATTTACTCTTTGTTCGATACCAACATTATTTTCAACTGATATAACATAACACTCGATATTTTCTTTACCAATTTCAGGTTCCTTCCAGTTAATTGCAATGCTGTTGTGAGATGTTTCATATCCGATGTTTGTAACAGCATTTGGTGGTTGGAAATTTGTGAATGTTTTAACACCTCGTTGATATACTTCAATATATACATCTGATTGATTTCCATCATCACATTCCGTTTCATGCACAGCGAAAACAATTCTTTCATATACCTTCTCCTTATTAATATCAACAAAATCTTTAAATCTATAGCCTCGTTCACGAATCTTTTCCCTAAGCTTAATATCATCATACCAGGGTTTCTTGGATTGTTGAATTTCTGGAGAGTTCGTTTGAATCTCCAAAGAATCAGCATCTTTACCTTCCTTTATTACCTGCCCTTGCAGATTACCAAGAATATTTTGAGATGCTTCCATCACATCAATAGAAGAGTTATGTTTGATAGATACTTTGAATCTAAAAGCCACACATAATTCCTTCATAGACGAGCTATCGATGTTGTCAACAAACTTTGCATATGGTGATGTTATTTCTTGTTGTAGATTTGTGAGAATACTTTTTTCAGCCCGTAACTGCTCAAATACGTCTTTCAAATTTTGTCCTTGAAAAGGTGACAGATCATGTTTTTTAAGAGCATTCATCAGACCTTCTTCTTTTCCATCACTTTTGATTTTTGGTAACAAAATCTTCAGAATATCATTTTGGAAAATTCCTTTATAAGCCTTTACAACTTGAGTGTATCGGCCAATCTTGTTAGATATAATAGGAAATTTTGTTGCTTCAAGTTGAGCGTTGTAGCCATTATTGATATAAAACGAAAGATCTTCAAGTATTTTCATGGGTGCCATAATTAACTTTTGCTTCAATTCATGTACAATATTTGCATTCTTTTCGGCAAACAGTCGCATGGGCATAAGCCAAACTTTTATGGGGATCCCTTCAAAACCAACTGCATTAACTTTTTCAGGAATTGAAACAAAAACTTGTAAAGCCTCATCAAAATTTCTAGCCATAGTATCAATCTCAATATCACTGTAGATTTGACACGATGTTCTATCTCGCAGTGTCTTGTCAATATTACCTAACTTTAAATCAGCTGCACCTTTGATTGGTATCTTTGATAGTTCGACTAATAGATGGCCGGATACATTACTTTTCTCATCCACATTATTTACCTCTGTATCGCATACAATATTGAAATTAGCACCATATTCTATTCCAACCACAACGTGTGTCCATTCTCGAATTTTTGGTTCTTGTAACACATCGGTATGTTGTACAGTTTTTATAGCTTCCATAGTTAATTCTTTGAACACTGTTGTTGCTGAATACTCTAGTCGTATTCTATTTTTGTTGTTAAAAACCTTCTCTTCTTTAAGATAAGAAGCACTGCCATTTATGTCAATCATGCCTCCCATTAAACTCAACTTCAATTCTGCGCTGATGTCCAAATTATTCCATTTGTCACTTGTTGAGTTTTCAATTGTAACTTTTGATTTAGATGTTTTCTTAGGAACTACAACAACGGTAGTTTTTCGTTTTTCACCATCTGCAACGAAGTTCGCTGTAGTCTTCTCTTCCAAAAATTCACTGTCCCATAACTTCATTCCAGCAATTAGATTATCGGTTCTTCGGTCATATAATGAGCCAAGTACGAATGGGCGTCCAAATGATTCAACGATCAGATAGTTTTCTTTCGGTTGAGATGAATGACCTGAAACGAAACAAAAATTTGAGTCTTCCATTGGTTAATATCAGTGAAACATCTTTATCAGCCAATGAAGCACAATTACTATCCATCCGAAACGGAAATTATGTTAGCAAAATTTAAAAGCAAATTGATTACATAGAAGTTTTGTGATGCATTTAAAGAGGAGAAGCGGATTTAGAACATGCTTTCACTTAGTCCCAACAGTAAAATAAGAGTCATTCATTCTTAATTTAATATATGGAGATGCAACTCTTGCGACAAATGGGTAAATTGTAAGTCAGTAAAACAAATGACTTTTATTTCATTAATAGAGTAGAAAAGTTAAACATCATTGGGTAGTAAGCATTGGACAGCTTGAGTGATAGTGGTTGAAATGTTAAGAAAGAGCAAGTTTGAAAAGTCGTAAGTAAATCTCTCATTTAACAATCCAGGTTCATTCCACTGACATCGACAGAAGAGATTTTATAATGATAACGTTAACAACATGTAGTGCAGACTTCGCCTAAGACTGTAAGGTCCTGGAGAATGAAACTGTAGATGAGAAGATGGGTATCATAGGCGAATCCAGAGCACGCCTTAATTTAACCAGATCAATAAAATAGAAAACAAAAGTCATTAGGCAACATTCACAAATTTTGTATAGGCAATCATACCATATTCATCACAGAAGGAGTATCTGTGTGCATACTAAGTACACTCAAAGATACTTCTTCTGAAATAATATTGTTACAAATCTTCATACACATTTTGTGGACTTCGTTGTAAATATTTCTACAAATTGTTGTTAGCCTTGGAAAAGTATGCATACCGAGGGCATAAGAAATGATACAAGTGATAAGGAACCGTCTCAAAATTTCGCTTCAAATTCGCTTAGCAATTCGCTTCATTTTCATCTTAGATGAAGTGTTATTG
>JAUCNQ010194431.1:0-14438 GCA_032352715.1 Bougainvillia muscus
TGCCGAGCACGGGTTTCGAACCCTCGACCATCAGATTACAAATCCGATGACTTGACCACTAGGCCATGCTCGCATGGCCTGTTATAAAAAAAATATTTATATGACATTTGTTTTAGGGTTTAACCCTATTACGCCTGGGCTTTTTTGGCCTTTGTGTGGATGGGGGGGGGGCAATTTGGCCCACAGTTAGATTATTCTGTATATCTTTAGAACTATTCACTCTTATAAACCCAAATTTGGTACAGATGATCATTGACCTTTTTGCAATAAATATTATCATTTTTTTAACGTCATGATGACGTCATTATTTCTTGTTATGACGTCATCATTTAGTCACGTTGACTCAAACATTCATAGTTATGTATCTATTATTAGATCTAATATTGACGGTATAGCTAAAGTTTTTTTGAAGTTCTATGAATAATCTATATCTTTAAGCACTAATATGCCCAAATATGGTCATTTTAAAAATATTAGTATTGCTAGGAGAATTTGTTAATTGATCAAAGATGAGAGCAAATTTCACTGAAATTTTTGGATGAATTTTGGGATATTTTCGGTTGTAATACATATATAATTGAATGTTTTTGTGTATTTTATGTGTAAATAGGTCTCTTTATGTCTCTGAATAGTAATATATGTCTCTATACATCTCTAAATTACGCAATTTTGCACACTTCACTCCTCCATAACTCTGGTCTGTAAAATCAAATATCTGGTCTGTAAATTAGCTTTTCTGGTCTGTAAATTACCCCATAATGACTGAAATCCGAATTAGTGTCAACATAGTCTCAATAGTCAGAATTATCAATCATATTAGTTCAATAACAAGAAAGATAATGAAAAGTCAATTTTTAAAATTCTTATGCCCTGGTCAAAAGATGTTGCCACCTGGGAAAATAGAGCGTGACAAATGTTTTTTTGCAATTTTTCGAAAGCTAGGTAAATTTTAGGAAAAGTCACAAAATTACAGCTAGTTTGCACTAACCAATCAAAAGTTATTCAAAATTGAAATTGCCGTGGGCCGAGAAATTAGTTTGCGTTGTAAATTTCTCGTCAAGATCAATAAATCTGAATATTTTTCTAAGCTTGGTAGTTCTTTGACTAATCCCAAATCCGCGCCAAAAACGTACTCGCTCGTTCGTTGGACAAGAGTCGTCCAGTTGACGTTTTTGCTATTGCTTTTGATGTTACTAGATGTATCTGATTGTATATAATCGAGTTTGTATTTGGATTTCTTTTATTTTGTTTATTTTAATATTTATTAAACTGTAATTATATATGTATATATAGTAATTTTAGATTAAATATATTTTCTCATTTCTTTAAGAAAGTACTGAGCTAATTTGCATTAAATTTCTCCAGTTCCTCACAATAGCGCTGTAGTACAGATATTCTAAAAAAAAACATCTTCGATACCTTTTTTGCAGAACACTGTTCTCAACTCCAAACTAGTGGAAAGCAGCCTGGTGCTTATTTTTTTACTGATTACCGCTTAGATAAAGCTGTATTTGATTCGGAGAAAGTCTTATGTATTATTCGTTCACTTGATGTAAAAAAGTACACGGTTGGGATGAGCTTTCTATTTATTTTGTTTATTCTTTGTTTAAAGTTAGAACAAAAGAGTTGTAACTATTGAACTAATTAAATCCAACTAGGGTGTAAAAATTAAAATCATTCAACCCTGATCCCAAAGCACTTACAAAACCACGAAAAGGCGAAACAAAACAAAAAAATCCCGACTTATTGCAGTTCCAAGTTAAGAAACGAACGCTCTGAGATCGAGGTTGAAAGTCACTATCTAGGAACACAGTTTACAGGTGCAATAGATCTTAACATCTTTAATTACATTTTTGATTACAGTAATTGATGTTGAGTCTTTCACTCAAGCAGGTAACTTATTCCAGGTAAGGATGGTAACTATTTGTGGCGAATCTTTGATATACCCACTTCTCTTAGTGTTTTGATTTTCTCAGAATACTTAAACTTACCCAACATTCCGGAGAAAGGGCAACTTGACACCCTAAAATAAAAATAAAATCTGCTATTAGTAATTATAGACCAGTTTCACTTTATCCCATTTTAGGCAAAAACTACTTCGAGCAACACTACTAAGTTTCACCTAATCAGTCTTGTTATTGAAAGCGTGACTCGTGCATTTCTTAGTCATTGTCTACCATGCTTGAAATGTTTATTTATTTATTTATTTATTATTTAGTTATTCTTTATTTAACGTTGGAGATTCCATAGTTACAAACGTACTAATTTGGTCCAACAAAAAAAAAAGTTAAAAAGTTAAAAACTACTTACGTAACCTCGGTACAGCCGCAATAAATTTTATTCGATTTAATTGCTAATTTAAATTCTACGACAGCCGCAAAGTCTATTATTTGTGTGGGACAATTATTTTATCCTAAGGATTACCTGAAATCATGCGAGTTTATACCAATTGCATTTCTTGCACGTTGCATTTCTAAAGGGTTACCTCGTCGCAACTGGTACGGGTTGGTTTTTTGGATAAATGTGTGCCACATGCTTTCAGGGTTAATTTTATTAATGGACTTGTAAACCTCGACCATTAACAATCTCAGATTTCTGACATGGATATTTTCAGAACTTGTTTCATGCAGTAATTTTCTTCTTTTTTTTTTTTCTTTTTTTTTCTATAACAAGAGAATTATTACAACATGTAGAAATAAAATGAAAAATATAAATTAAAACAGTAGAAAGAGACTACTCTCGCTAGGCACCGTTAAGTGATATCACCAAGAACAGTTTCTGTTAAAAATAAAAAATACAGTACAAAAAAACAAAACGAAAACGAAAACTCTGTAGGGTGGAAACTATGGGAATATGCCACGAGGGTTGACATAAAGAAAATTACACAGGAAAATAGTATTGTACTCAAAGTCAACCCTATAGATAATTCCTTAATCAAACAGGATCCACTAAATCGACTAGTTGTAATGATGAAGTTGATTACTGTATTAATGATGACATGGTTGTAGTCGTCATCAAAAAAGGGATTGCCAAACAACATAATGCTGCTTAACTTAGTAGTGCTGTATGGGAAGACAGCACTAGAAGAGTTGTTTAGGTCATTAAATAGGATGGAGTGCTGTGCAGAACAGTTAGAGCATTGCAATTGGTAATGTTCAGCCGTCTCAATCGAATTAGTACCGCAGGAGCAAAAAGGGTTCAAAGTGTCTTGAACGTTATGTCTAAACTTATGTTCCCTCAAGTGACTAAAACCAACCCTTAGCCGAGTGACCCCTTGAGGATGATGAACTTTAAATAATTTAGCTGGCAATGGTCGTAAACATTTAGTAAGTGAACGTTTGAAAGCGGATATGGTCAGTAAATTTCTTATATGACAATCCAGCTCATTCCACTGAGAAATACAAGATGGAAAAAAAGAATTTTGATATCGAACCGTGCGTGCATTTAAACTGTTCGTTAAAGGTTTCGTCCTTAAAGAGTAGGTTCCTGACGATTTAGCAGCTGGTATGTAAGAAGAAAGGTAAGGAGGAGCCAAACCATTTAATATCTTAAAAAAGAGACATAATCTTCAACAAAATCGTCGGTCAGCCAAAGTTTCTAGACCAAGTTCGTTGTAAAGCTTTTCCCTAGATGTTCCACGTATACAACCAGTTATTGCCAGTGCAGAATGTACTAAACAGATTCAAGTCGCTGTACAATATACGCATTTCCTGGATTGTCATATATTACATACTCAAAGTCCAGATGAGGTCTAACAAAGGACTTATAAATGATTAAGTGTGCTTCCCATGGTAGGATGAAACGCAATCGTGTTGTTATCCCAATTCATTTGTTACCTTTTGAAATCTTTTCATTCAGATGATGATCAAAGGTCAGTTTACTATCAAGAACAAGAACAAAGTGCTTTTGGGAATCTTGCACAGAGACAAAACTATTGTTAAACGAAATGGGTGGAGCAACCTGAGGCACAGATTTTCGAGAAAAGCATACTTCGACTGCCTGTTTGGAAGGGACAAGATTAAATGACATTTTCCATCGATGAGCCCAACGATTTATCATTCCCAAGTCTTTATTAAGAGTGTCAGTGGATTATTAACCACAAAAAAAGAGACGTATCATTGGCAAAAATCTTTACCATCGATTCAAGATCATGTGGTAGATCGTTAATAAAGATAAGCAATAAGAGAGGATCTAGTAAGGAGCCTTGCGTTACTCCAGTCAATACTTCTCTCCAACTAGAAGCCTGGCTATTCAATAATACTCTCTGTAGCCTATTTGATAAAAGTCTTTCAGTAGACCCAGAAGCGGACCAACAATGCCATAAGATTGTAACTTGAATATAAGTCCTTCGTACCAAACTCGAAATGCCGCCTATGTCCAAAGTTGGATTAGCATCAAAACTTGCAAAATTACATGCGTGATGGATATCAACTGAGAAATGCACTAATCATTTTTACGGAATCCTGATTGACATGAGTTAAACAAATTGTTCTGTTCAAAATAGCTGTAAATAGTGTCATATAGACATTTCTCAAATATATTACCTAAGATTGGGAGCAGCGAAACTGGTCTATAATTTTTGATTAGAGATTTTCATACCCTTCCATAAAACGAACTTTAAGTTTACAGTTTACATCAGCATAAATAAATTGCACATCTTCGTTGTTTTCAACTAGCTCACGCGCTGATCTTAACAAGGCATAGCGAGTTTTGGTAAAATCAAAGCCTCGCCTTTATATTGTCAAAGGATTTTCTCTTTTTATAACAGATAGTGCGATGACGGAAAGTGGAAAATCTAACAATTTTACCTTGTTTTCTTTCATCATCAGGTCAAATAATAGGTCCGATACGGTGAGCTCGATCTAGGTTTGCATCGGATATGTCAAGTGCATGATCAGAGATAATACCCCTCTGACTTTGCCCAAAACGTCAGCAACACTCTCATTTTCTTCCGTTTTAAATCCATCGATTCTTAAACACAGCCTTCTCCCGTACTGTTCATTTTCTTCACATTTACGTAAAGAAATTCGGAGGACTCTTTACATTATTTATGCTAGTTATATTGTAGCTCTGATTTGAAGCATCAACTAGCTACCACAAATTATACCCTGTTTAATTTTTATGGTTCATTCTAAAAAGCTTTTTTTTAAGTATAGCTTTAGCTAACTAGAAGCCTCTGTTATCGTTCTTATTTTCCTGCATCAGACTCGTGGATTATGAAAAGGAATAAAATAGGGTCTCATTTATATGACATCAATACATCCCATTTCTCTATTTTTGAAAGCTTTTCTTATTGAAGCAAGACGAAAACACACATCCAGTTGGAAAAGTAGATTCCAATATTCCCTGTATCCAAATCAATTATACATCTTGAGGGAAGAAACTTTTGCGGAAACTTTAGCATTGTGCATAGCTATATAGAAAATGTGAAAATGAAAGTGATAAAAACATGAACTGTACTTTTTCCCTCATTGATAATCATCACAGACAATTTCAATTCATGTTTAATGTTAGAAGACACAATGATTGACATTAGAAAGTTTCACCACAGTGTAATCTCGACCAACCCTGTTTTCTTGTTTACTACCAATTTTTAATTAAGTAAGTAAGTAAGTAAGTAAGCAAGTAAGTAAGTAACGCAGATGTTCTGATTCCCAGGTGTGTCTTTTTTGAGTAAAATTATTACTCTTTAAGAATAGCTTTATTGTATTTCCCAGGTTAACAATTTCGGGTGTCAAGCTTCGACTAATAGGTGTTCTGAAAAACAGGTTTTCTGATTTACGAAATTAAGTTTCCTTTCTTCAGAACACCTCTTATTCTACTGTTATTTTTCAATTTTAGCTCAAAAACAGCTAATTTGTTAATAGTATGCCCCTCGGACAGGAAAATTTTTCGTGATGTCTTAGAACAGTTCCGTTTTAGAGAAGCATCTTCTGCATTGAAGTTTTCAGAACAGCTCTATGTCTATGGAAAATAGTGCTTTCAGAACACCTCTTAGTGGATGCTTTCGTAGGGTCTCTGTCATCAGTGACATTAGTTCTCAATCAGCACTTAACTGTTTACTGTAGCTATTTTCAATTTACATTTAAAGAACGTTACTTTTAAAACATCAATTGTCTTAACAGGGAATAGTCGGAACGTTTATGCCCAACTCAACCCTCTGAAACAGCGACACCCATATATTTCGGTGAATAATTTCCCGACCAACCTAACACTTTTTAAATGACCAGAAATTTTAAAACGTTAATTTCAATCAAATTACACAGTTTTAAATGAAAACTTGTTCTTTTATGCCATCTCAATTTGAAAAACATAACCCTGCATTGTTTAGAGAATGTGAGCATTGCTTAGTCAAAATTAATGTTTTTGGCAAAACATATTCATCGGTGTCTCTGAAAATGGCTAAATTCTGAAAGAATTTTTGTATAGATTTCTTCAGATTGGCCTAAAAGCACACCATAACAAGTTTCAAGTCAATAACTTTATTTTTACTAAAGTTACAGGACTTTTAATTTTTACGAAAACTACAGCGCAGAGGCTCGCAAAATGGCCACCATGCCTAAACCCCTTTGATTTTCTTTGTGGAATTTTAATATGTTGCCCGCATAATAAAAATATTAAAAGTAAAAAAACAGGGAATAGATGCCGCATATATGGCGGATATGAAAATATGGTGTAACGCTATGATTCACCCCACAGTATACAAATAAGGTTATGGTAATATACTGTGGTCCATTCGTCTCTCTGTAAAGTGGTCATGTTTCAGAGTCACAGGGTCTGAGGGAGTGTTAAATCTCAGAGACAATACCTTGAGAGTAAATGATGTAATCTCTTCCCTAGAAGTAGTACGTATAGTGGAGGAGTAATAGTGATAGGTTGAGGTCCACAAAGACACTTCTTCTGCGATGAAAATTAATAGGAATCAAGCAAAATAAATTTGCTTCATTCCTAATAATTTTCATCTCAGAAGAAATGTCTTTGTGCATACTTTGTATGCACAATGAGACTTCTTCTAAGATGAAAATGAAATGACTGAAACAAATTGAAGTGAATATCTAAAAGCTAAAAAATGCATTTCCTTTTGTCTCTCCTTCTCCTCCTGATAGGAAAACAAATCAGAGCTTATTATGTTAGGTTAGACTGGAAAATGATGCCTGAGTACCTTTGTCACAGTCTTTTTCAGCTCTTTTTAAGAAAAAATAAAAATTCTCAACAAGTGTTTCTACGCTTTTATAAAAGCCATATGAATACAAGTTTATAGATTGGTATTAGTTACAAATCAGCTCTGGTGTAATTATTCTTCTAGAATGAGCCATTTAGGGACCGTCCACAAACTTTGTATCATGATACGAAACATTTCCATCAGAGAAAAAGTGTTTTGGTGCATGCAAGCTCGCAAAAGGCAAAAATATTGTGAATACCTTAAAAGTTTTAATTTTCGCTGGGTTTTAATTTCGTGAAGGTCAAAGAAATCATCTAGCGGGTTTTTAATTTCGCAAATCATTCCAAAAGTGTTCCACTTTAGGCATATTACCTTGTGTGTTTCTTAATACTGTGCTTAGTTATGTTCTTTTGGGACTAGTTTTATTTGAATTGCTTGAAATTAGTGTTTCTCGAAAATTTTCAAGAGTTTTTAATATCGCGAACAAGCGATTTCTGAAAATTTCGTGAGATTTTAATTTCGCAAATTTAAGACTATTGAAAATTTACTTGTGCACAATAATAAAGGTTCTGCTCCTAAAGTAAATTGATTCCCTCTCTTGCTTATTTTCTATATTCTATATTCCTTATTATAATAAAATAGAAGATCAAGACCAAAAATTGGTGGAAAAAGTGGTTGGTGGAAGAAAATTTATAAGAACAATTTTATAAGAACGTTGTGGCTGAAATCTCCCAAAAATATAGAACAATCCAAGAACAATCTTATGCTGAACTTTTTTAGTTAATTTGATGAATACATACGGGATAGAAAATGTTTAGCACAGTAAAAGTAGTAAACTGAAGTCATAAATTCTTTTTTCTTGAAGCCAAAGCTCTCAATACCCCCACATGTTGAAACATTTCTTCATTTTGAAACAAACAGGCTTAAAATAAATTGGGGAAAATAAGAACAGTGTAAGAACAAGTTGAAGCTAAAGCTTTACAAAAAATAAGAACACTGAGGCTGAGCTAAAGTTGCTTGGTCCTTTTAAAACAAAAGTGTAGCTGGCTGTCAACAAAACAAAAACAAAAGCAAAAAGCAGATGGAAACAGCCAGCAGGAAATAGTGCCTAGTACTATAGAAATAGTACCTAGACTATACAAATTAATAGTACCCAGACACCACCTAGTACACTTTTTTCTTTTTGTAAAAGAACAACTTTATAAGAACACTGGGGCAGAGATTTGCTAAAAATTAAGAACAATCTTAGAACCATCTTAGTCTGAAATGTGTGAGCCAACCTTGCTGACTTGACGGACTGACTGAGGCTAGATAGAACCTCTAACACATAGTAGAAGTAGAAAACTGAAGGCTCAAAGCAGCAAAAAGGCGCTGAGTTAACCCTACGTGGGGAAAAATCCTTTATTAAGGAACAAACAGGCTTAAAATTTTCGGAAAATAAGAACAGTATAAGAATAAATTGAGGCTAAAACCCCTTAAAAAATAAGAATGTTGAGGCTGAAAGAAGTGTAGCTACGCTACATAATTATAATCAGTTCTCCCTTATATTCGATTCTTATTTGCCTAAGGTAAGCGTTTAATACTCAGAATTTTTTAAAATGAAACATATAAACGAATCAAACAAATATATAATCTGATAGCCTTGATTAAAGTTGTTTTACAATTTTAGGAAAACCATCAACACCATCTTCTGTACATTCTCCACTCTTGTTATTTCTTTTCTCCCATTGCTTATAGGGACCGCTTATAGCCGGTCTATATGATTTCTCGCAAAATTAGTTTGTTTGTACCCCGTGATGGAAATAATTAAGGTATTTCCGTGAACCAATAAAATCGCCAGAAAAATCCTCCGACACCAGGGTCTTCTTCTTGCCATCCCGCAAATCAGAGGGAGATAAAGGACCCTTGGAACGAGGTTGTGTTATCATTTGCTACTGAAGCATTTTGACATTGGAATCAAGTTCTTCAACTTTCTTATCATGTTTATTTAGTAATTCCTCAAAGTTCGCTGAGAAATTATTGATTTTGGCACATAATGCTCTACGATGAGTAGTGTTTATCAAATTATGCCTGTTGCAAAAAAAGCCATACCAAGGGACAATAATTGAACGATGACATAATATAAGTATGATACAGTAAATCTGATTTGTTCAGACATTTTAATTCTCATAAGAGCTTTTGCTTTTAATAATACCTGTCGACAAATACCCTTTATATGAGAATGAAAGTTTAACTGATTATCAATAGTAATACCAAGCAATTTGACTTCACTGCTCGAACTAACTGTCACAGATCCTATTTTTAGATTGATCATGCTGTCCTTTTGATCTGGAAATATCACCTGGAACCCCTCCGGATTTGCCACCATCCCATTTAGTTCGAATCAATGCAGGACCTTGACAACGCCTTCTTCTAAGCAGGGAAGTACCCGATCTAGGCTGGTGTCATATGCCGAGAGTTTGTTGTCGTCTGCAAAGTTACAAATGTCATTCTCGTCCACAAAGAAGAGCAAATCATTAAAGAAGATGCTAAATAATATTGAGCCTAAGAGAGAACCTTGTAGAAAATCTAATATAATCTCAATCCACTGGCTATGCGAGCACGCAATACGCAGACAGGTCCATTAACCCTATTGCTGCTCCAACATTACCAGAACTATTCAGACATCTTTGCCATTTCCGAAGCATATTTAGGAGAGCACACTGTTTAAAGTTTTTGATGCAAATCTCACTGTGGATGCTCTAGGTATTTTTCTAGACATTTCTAAGGCCTTTGACCAAGGTTGGCGCGAAGGGTTAGTATTCATATTACGATCATGTTGCATTACTGGACAACTTCTAGGTTTACTTCAAAACCTTTTTAACAAATAGGGTACAGTGGGTGGATTTAAATGATAAGACATCGAACTGAAAGGAAATACTGGCTGGGGTACCACAGGGTTACACAGGGTGCTGTCATTTTTGTCAACGATCTTTCTTGTAAACTTGAATCTACGGTAAAAATACTTACTGATGACACATCTCTATTTTCACTTGTTACTGATCCAGTTGTTTCATTCTAAATTCTAAATAGAGGCTTGGGAAAAGTGCAGGGTTAAGCTGACCAATGGAAAATGTCTTGTATCCCTGATCTCACTAAACAAGTCGTTAAAGTCGTTTTTTTCTCGTAAGACCATGCCTATAGACGCCCCTCCTATTTTCTTCAATAACGGTCAAGTTAGAAAACAGGAGTGTGACAAACAATTGGGAGTGACCTTTGACTTGAAGCTTATGCTAATTAATTATTGAATGCTTACTATTTATAGATAGGTTTGTATCGCCGGCATGTTTTCAATATACGTAGCCGTAAAAACATAGGTCTCTTAAACATAATGCCATCCCTCCTACGCTCGATTATTTTCAATAACTTTTGAATTAAATGCTGGACAGCCTTGAAACTGTGCCACTTTCAACATGAATCTATTTTTCAACTTGTGATGAACTTTTAGTCTTCTTTAACCATTTAACGCATAGTGTCAAATCAAATGGACATACATGCTTTAAAAATCCTAAAGCATGTTGCTTTAGGATTGTTGAAATACGTGTGGCCATTTTGTTGCAATGAGTCGTCAAAGGGTTAAACGTCTGTATCCATAAATAAGTTTAACTCGTTTAACAAATTGTTTTATTCTCACGGCAGAAGTAGTGCCATTTCAAATACACAGTATGCACAAAGACATTTCTTCTGATTGGGAACTGCAAGGAATTAAGCTAATTTATAAGGCCAAAGCTTGAAGCTTTGTTTTTTACTTTGAACTTTGAATTTATGTTATCCACTTACAATTTTATCAAACAATCTGCTAATATCTTTAGTTTGTATGATATTTATTTATTTGTTTATTGATTTTGGATTATTTATACAAAACGGTTGAGACACTGTTATCAATGTGTATCCTGTTCCATGTCCTGATTCTAGTAGTGGAGATTGAACCCACAAAGATGTCATTGGAATTCAAGTCGGATCTACAATCAGGGACAAAATATTTTGCACCTGGTTTTTCTGGCTCAGGGGAGAATTGCACTCACTCTTTGGAACTTTTGGCGTATAAAAACGCTCCAACGTATGAATGTGAAACTTTGTCAGATCAATGCTTGTGACAAAGATCTGGCACCTAGTAGCCTAAAATTGGCTTAAAATCCATTTTTCAACAGTAGGGTCGTCAGCGCCTCGTGGCCAAGACCACGAGCAAGCAATCAACTCAAAATTAAAGTCTTAAGTCTACTATGATTATGCGAGCTGATCAGCGAGCTGGTTAAACACCGTCTTCAGGGTTATAAAAATAAGAAGACTTAAACTTGTGGTGCTCGAGTTGTCCATTCCGTATCAATAGTGCCAAAATATTTTTGTCCAGGATTGTAGAAGCTTGAAAATAGTTGGCAAGTACCTGCGAAGAAGTGTAAATCCATTAAGATTTAAAAGAAATTTTAATAGTTTCACATTCTTTCGCACGTAATAGCATTATGAAAAGTAACAGCGACATATTGCCGTTATTTGTTTTTATCAAAGCACAATTGCAAGAAATGTTGGATGCAGCTTTCATGCTCATAGCATGGTGACATCTTCCACTGTGGTTTGAGAAAACAGAACACAACTTTTATTTGCATGTATTTCTTTGGTGAAGAGAGGAAGTAGAAGAATCTTCTTTATATTTTGAGGTGAGCCTATTCATCATACATGACGTTATTAATAATTTATGACTTTGAATCTCTATTATCTTGTGGTGATTGCGTAAAAATGCGGTGCTGTGTTTTCACTATCGTTTTGCCAGGCCAGCCAGCCGGAAATACCAATTTCTTCAATATATTGTCGTTTTCTCTCATCCTGATTGTTAGGAGGATGTGAAAAGAAGCGTCTTTTTCTAATACTGCCTCAAAGAATAATGTCAGATTTAATAATTTAATTGTGTATCAATTATCATATCGAAATTATAAACACACATGCTTTGCTAATTATGAGGTCTTAAAATGACATATCAAATTAAAAAATCTAAATTACCCTATCTGGTTCAATCCTTGACAAAAGAAAGTTGATATATGAAATGTAACAATCAAAATGAAACATTAATGGAGTGGGTAATGGGATGGTGATGGGAAGCCAATCGGTGAGAAACCAAGGAAGTTTCCATCTTGGTGTTCTGACTATTTAGATATTTAAATGTAAGACATTTTTGATGAGTTACTTCCAGATAGAAACCTGTTAGCTCATTTAGTGCAAAAGATGATTGTGATTACTAATCATTGTTTGATTTCTGCTACAGAAGTAGCAGAAATCAAACAATGATTGGTAATCAGAGCGGTTTGAGGAGCTAAATGAGTTAAAGACAATGACAGCCGCAGGCCTAGTCAGAGTATTGCTGAGGAGAGAACTAACTTATTTAATAGCTTATTGAATGTTGATGGATATCAAGAGACCCATCAACCTGCATTAGGCTTTGCATAGGTAGTACTGCAAAAAGTAAGCAAATGATTAAGTATAATATTCTCTTGCTGACTAGCCCGGTTTTCACAGCATGGAATTTTACGTATTGATCTATAACTAAGCTTTTTATAGATTTCCGTTATTTGCCTTGCTGAATCCGAATAGGTCGCTACCATTAGATTGCGTTAGGCATTTTGGACTGAATCCGGATTTGGCTGTATTCTAGCTGTTTGGTAGGGATATTAATCCAGAAAACTCAGGACTTATCTACCTAAATCTGGATTTATATGGCTTCTTCCAGCTAATTGCTATGGATATTAATCCAGAAAAATCCAGATTCATCTGGCTGAATCTGGATTTTTCTTGTTGCTTCTAGCCAATTGGTATGGATATTAATCCAGAAAAATCCAGATATATCTGGATTAAGCTGAATTTATCTGACTGCTTATAGCTAGTTGCTATAGAAATAAAGTCAGAAAAAGCTAGAAAAATCCACATTAATACCAAATATTACTTGATTTACAAAGAAGGCTTTTTCTGGATCTATCTGGCTTTAATAAAGCCAGATAAATCCGGATTATTTCCTCCTCCAGATTAATCTGGATTATTTCCTCCTCCAGATTAATCTGGATTAATCTGGATTCTAAGGGCAAAAATAATCTGGATTAAAACTGGATTTAAGCCAGATATAATTACCAGGGATGCTTTAAAACTGATTTTAGCATTAAAACAGTAGCAAAATGTAACATGTAGATACAACATAAACCATATTCATATATTGTCAATTTATGTATCGGAAGCATTTCGATCATAATTGATATTTAATTTGGTGGAGTGCTTATTTTGTTGCATTTGGCGTGGATTCTATTTGGCGGAACGGTTATTTTGTTACGTTTAGCGTGGATGTAATTTGGCGGTACACTGATATGAATTCTGAAATATTCGTCATTTATTAGTCAGAATTGACGTTTATCAGAAAAAAAATTAATCGGTGTCTCGGAAAACGGCATAATTCTGAAAATTACGAAGTATAAGTAAAATCTAAATTTTTTCGGTGTGAATTCTATCACATTGGCCTAAAAGCAAACCATAGTAAGTTTCAAGTCATTAACTTTATTTTTACTAAAGTTATAGGACTTCTAATTTTTAAGAACAGTACAGCCGCAGGATGCACATGATTGATAAAATGGCTATCACAGCTAAACCGCTTAGATTTTTTTGGTCAAAATTTGATATGTTGCCGCCAAAATAAAAATATTTGAAGATATAAAACGTGGTATAGCTGCGGTTTATGCAGCAAATGCGGTGGATATGAAAATATGGTGCGGCGCTGATTCCACAGCCATTGCAGGTGTACAAAAAGGTTTTAAACGTAGAAAAGACTATTTTTTATTTTTGAATTGAAACTCAGTATATATTAGAAAGTATGTGTACAGCTCTTAAAACATTTAGCCACCTATTTGCTTGAAATGTTTCATTCGCCAGGGGTTATTTTGGCATGTAGCTGTAACAAGAGCACGCCGCCATCTTAAATTAGTAATGCAGATATACTTATGACGACTTATACTAAGTTTTACTTAATCAACACTACGAAATAATAGTACCAGCATATCAAACCATCAAGTGGATAAAATCCACAAACCAGCGAATAACTATTTCCAAACTTCATGACAAAATCAAATTAGAATGAGTCTTTCCATGTAAGAAACACAAAGCACTACCTAAGACATGCTACTTATCAAGCACTTGTGTGAGGCGCCACCAACACACTTCGTACAAACCAGTGGAGCGCTACCAACCACTACTTTCAATAGTTGTT
>JAUCNQ010194653.1:0-14434 GCA_032352715.1 Bougainvillia muscus
AACGTTATTCCAACGTCGCGATCCAACGTTGTCCCAACGTTAATTCCTAACGTTATGAAGTGTCAAATTTACAACCTTCCTACAACGTTGGGCCAACGCTAGACCCGACGTTGTCACAACGTTGTCACAACGTTATTGTGCCAGCTAGGATAGATTTAAAAAATAATAGATCATGCACTTAATCATAGTGAACAGAAAACTGAGGCCGGGTGGTGAAAAGTAAACAAATAAAATAAAGTAAACATGTAAACATGTAAACATGTTTACATGTACATTACATGTAAACATGTAAAATAAACATGTATTTATTATTTTTAAAGCTATTTGATTATCAGACGAAATATACTATATATACTATTGCTTACTTACTTAAAATCAGTTATAATAGATAAAAAATAAAGCATAAAAGAATCAATCTACCGAGTAGTTTGAGAATTAATTTTTAAAACAGTTGAGTTTGTTTTCAAAAAAATTTCCAATTTTTGTTTGCTAAAAATGCTTTTTTTTACAATATTTTATCACCAAAATAATACTATACACGTATCAAAATAATGTCAAAATAACATTATTCTGAGAACATTCAAAATTTTATTGCCGTGTATCCCGACCTTTATAAGAATTAAAGGATCGTGAGGTATTATTCTATTATGAAAGATAATCATGTTGATACAATAAGGCTATAATGTATTAAAAGTATTCAGATTGTTTCAAATGTCATCTCTTCATGTAATAGTTTAATACATATAAAGATATTTTGTAATCATCGTTGCTTTAAGACAAGAAATGTGAGTTGTTTCACAAAACAGAAGCTCTTTTAATATTTTTGATAAAACAGGTTTTGTGAATTTAGGTGGATTCCTAGAAGTTTTAGCTAGTAATAGCTTGTTATAGAATAGAATAGATATCTTTATTTAACGTTGTTAACAAATATACATAGCATAACTAAGAAAAACTTACTACGTGGGTTTATTGACACTGTTTACAACTGCAAGATGAGGGAGTACAAGTTTTAATAAACCGTTTAAATTCTAGGAAAGATTTGTAGTCCCTTACATGCATAGGTAAATCATTCCATAGTTAACAAGTTTTAATTAATAAACCAAACGAACCAAACCTTTTGCTATATGTTGTAGGAAAAGCTAAACATTTTCCGGTACGCAAAGAATACTTGGTATCTCTAGTAGGATAATGTTCCTCGTGAATTCCGGATTTATATGGTTAATGGTGTTATATACCTCTGTCATAAAGACACACAGGCTTAGTACATGTATCGTAGGGTTTCTGTCTATAAAAGGAAGCTCCTTTAAGCTAGCATTGAACCTTATAAAAACTTTTCGCTATGCTCGTTTGTGCTTGCGGTTAAGGCGGTCATTTTTGACGGCTTTGTGCCGAACTTCCAAATAATGCAGCAGTAATAAGAAGCCTTTAAAACTAATGCATTGTGTAATTGTCTTGCTTCTTGTACGTCTATGTAACGTCGAAATCTTAGAAGAACTTTCGATTTTCGAGATCATGCACTTAATCATAGTGAACAGAAAACTGAGGCCGGGTGGTGAAAAGTAAACAAATAAAATAAAGTAAACATGTAAACATGTAAACATGTTTACATGTACATTACATGTAAACATGTAAAATAAACATGTATTTATTATTTTTAAAGCTATTTGATTATCAGACGAAATATACTATATATACTATTGCTTACTTACTTAAAATCAGTTATAATAGATAAAAAATAAAGCATAAAAGAATCAATCTACCGAGTAGTTTGAGAATTAATTTTTAAAACAGTTGAGTTTGTTTTCAAAAAAATTTCCAATTTTTGTTTGCTAAAAATGCTTTTTTTTACAATATTTTATCACCAAAATAATACTATACACGTATCAAAATAATGTCAAAATAACATTATTCTGAGAACATTCAAAATTTTATTGCCGTGTATCCCGACCTTTATAAGAATTAAAGGATCGTGAGGTATTATTCTATTATGAAAGATAATCATGTTGATACAATAAGGCTATAATGTATTAAAAGTATTCAGATTGTTTCAAATGTCATCTCTTCATGTAATAGTTTAATACATATAAAGATATTTTGTAATCATCGTTGCTTTAAGACAAGAAATGTGAGTTGTTTCACAAAACAGAAGCTCTTTTAATATTTTTGATAAAACAGGTTTTGTGAATTTAGGTGGATTCCTAGAAGTTTTAGCTAGTAATAGCTTGTTATAGAATAGAATAGATATCTTTATTTAACGTTGTTAACAAATATACATAGCATAACTAAGAAAAACTTACTACGTGGGTTTATTGACACTGTTTACAACTGCAAGATGAGGGAGTACAAGTTTTAATAAACCGTTTAAATTCTAGGAAAGATTTGTAGTCCCTTACATGCATAGGTAAATCATTCCATAGTTAACAAGTTTTAATTAATAAACCAAACGAACCAAACCTTTTGCTATATGTTGTAGGAAAAGCTAAACATTTTCCGGTACGCAAAGAATACTTGGTATCTCTAGTAGGATAATGTTCCTCGTGAATTCCGGATTTATATGGTTAATGGTGTTATATACCTCTGTCATAAAGACACACAGGCTTAGTACATGTATCGTAGGGTTTCTGTCTATAAAAGGAAGCTCCTTTAAGCTAGCATTGAACCTTATAAAAACTTTTCGCTATGCTCGTTTGTGCTTGCGGTTAAGGCGGTCATTTTTGACGGCTTTGTGCCGAACTTCCAAATAATGCAGCAGTAATAAGAAGCCTTTAAAACTAATGCATTGTGTAATTGTCTTGCTTCTTGTACGTCTATGTAACGTCGAAATCTTAGAAGAACTTTCGATTTTCTGGTAACAGAATTTCGTATGTTTTGGATAGGACTAGTATTTTTCATCACGTGACTTCATTTGACGCCCCAATGTCCAGCTAGAATTTATAAACCATTAGACAACCGCAAAAAATGTTGTTTATGAATTCTAAATCATGCAAAAAAGTGGTATCACACTAAAACATTTAAAATGGTGTTCTTGATATATACTCTCTTTTATGTTTGCAGGAAGTTCAGCTGAATTATCCCAGTGCAGATATCGAATATTTACAGATATCCCTGAGAAATAGGGGTAGGGATATTCAAACTTTACAACACAACATACAAATGTCCGAAAAAGTAATAGTAATATAAGGACATCTGCAGGTTGCAACATGAATGTCCACGTCCACTTAAACGTCCATTTTTTAAATAATCAGGTGGAATTCAAGACAATGATGTTATTTCGAAACGGTGTTACTTAGTTTTTCACAGACGTTTTCATATCTTTTTCTTGGGTTTTCATGTTGCAACCTAAGGAATTCACGTAAGGCCATCGTAAATAGAGCAGTTTTCTTATTTCTTATGGAGTTTATATTATTGTTTGATAGTAATATGTTCCTCGGAAACTTTATAGTTTCAGCGCCTCAAGTTTATCCAATGCAACCAACTCTTCAGAAAACTCATCTACACAACACTGTAGTGGCGAAGTCACCTGGTTGAATTTCTATATTGACGTGGATTTCAAATCACTGCAGTTTCACAGTCGCCAATTAAGAGGATATTCTATTTAGTTTTTATCTTCATTTGATGATCTTTTTTATTTCCATTATTATTATCTTTTTCAATATCTTTTTTATTTCTGTTTTTATTATCTTTTTCATTAACATCAGATTTTCTTGAATGAGTTAAACTTTCTTGAAATGTATTGTTGTTACTAGGCAGAAGTTTGTTGGTTGAAGATTTAACGTTTATGTCAGTAATTCTTAACAAACCTCTTATAATTTCTTGCTTTTCTTTTCAATAATATTTCTCTGGTAAGAGTATCAACTATTATCTTGCCACTATTTGCATCAGTAAAGTTGTTATTCTCCTCCCTGTTACTTTCGAAATTCTCTAGCCGATTCTCTATCGTTTCTAATCGATTGAATGTTTCCTTTTTGAAACATTCTATATCCGCAGAAAAATTATCAATTACCTTTTATTATTTCGGTTTTCAATTCCTTCTTTATTTCAAGTTTAATCTTTTTAAAGTAATCTTTGGAAAGATGGTTGGTTTTGTCTAAGGCATTATTTAAGCGTATTCTCATCAGAATGTATTGTCAGTAAACTGATTGATTTGTCTAATGGTACATCTTATAAATGAACATCAAGTAGTGAACAGTTAACTGAAACTTCAAGGCTGGTTTTCATACCATTACCTCTTCTGCGTAGGTCGTATTTTTTGTTTTCGTTGGTTCCGAGATCGTATACTGTATCAACACGTGTGTCCTACCATCTTTATTTTTATAGTGATGGGTATTTAGATGTTATATCAAGGGGAGTGAACTGTTAGAGTGTATTTAATCCTGTTTTAACTACGCAACGCATGTTCAATTCTCGCCTGTGTTCCTTCTTTTACATCTCAAAGGAGTGTGCAAATTGAAGCGCATTAAAAATAGAGATTACCAAACAACTCGAAGCAACATCTTAACTTCATAAATAGCTAATGTTTTTAATAATTTTAACTTATTCAAAAACTTTCCAAAGTGAAATATCGACTTACGCCTGTTTTATATAGGCCATTCATCGGCAAGTATTGAGTTGATGCTCAAAGTATCAAATATAAGGCGTAACTTGAAACAAGCATCTATTTCTGACAAAGCTAAGATAGAATCTAAATGAACAACTATTAGGATCTGGAAAGGTTTACCTTATTAACCAAAAAGGTAAATCATCACTAGCTACGAATATTGTTTAATGAAATTGTTGAATGCACTCATTGTGTCGACTTTTAATTACTGCTTTATTATTTGGATGTTCTGCAAAAAGTCGGCATTTATGACGGCATTAACCCGCACACACAAACGTGCATTACGAACAGTGTATTGTAAATTCAATACTTGCTTGTTCATTTGGTACGAATCTTTCGGTTTATTAAACTTAGACTTTCTCATCTTATTTATTTCAATTTTATCTTATTTCAATTTATTTAACGTCGATATATACCAATTAAAATGGATGTGGAAATGCCATCTCTCCGACATCACACATTAGCATCTAGACGATGGGCGGGAGGGTGCTGTTAGAGAGAGTGGTTAGCCCATATAGGCTGATTCTGTTAAAAATTAATAAAATACTGTGATTATGATGCGAAGCCATCATTGTGAATATAATTTGCACAAAGACGTCAATTTTCGCTTGGGCTATTGAGAGACCTTATCTCAGCATTAAATCCCACAACAGAAGTTGCAGATTTGGCTGAATGCGGGAGAGCATCCAATGGCTGTGCACCAATATATGAAACACTGTTTAGGCCATAGCGCGTAGAATTAACACGTGGATGCACTAGGTTATTTCTATTACGAAGACTATATGTACGAGGGATTTAAATCCATGCTGGTCTTAAACAATTCCTTTAACCAAATCTCACAGAAATGTCTGTGGGCTGAAGGCATGTCAAGTACATTAGAGAATTCGTTTACTACAACTGATCCCCTTTTGAAGATCTTATCAATCTTATGCAACACCTTCCTGGAACTAAAATACCTGATCAAAAGACAGTACCCTACTTCGCATGTAACAAAAGAATTGAGAATTAGCTTCCGTTTCTCTTGCGGAATGTAAAACGAGTTACGTTCAAGAGCTTTGAATTTGCCGTTGGCCCTTTTATATAAATTATTTACGTGTTCCAAGAATGAAAACTGTTTATCAAAAGTCACACCAACCATTTTAACAGACTAGGTTTCATGACGCTGCTCACCATTGATAAGACCGCTAAGCTCTGATTTATTACCAAGTATGAACAACTTTGCATATTTCAGCGTTAAGCAGCAGGCCGTTATCAGAAAACCATTTAGAGATAATATGCATGCCACTTTCAAGACGCTGAATAAGAACGGTAGTTGAATTGGGTGCAGAGTGAAGAGTATTATTATCTGCGAAGTTGCAGGGACATAGAAGAGGATCATTCACGAAGTAGAACAGATCGATAACATAGATGTAGATGTACAAGGGAGGCCCAAGTATTAAGCCCTGTGGGACACCTTTGTTAACAGTCCTCCAATCACTGAATGAGCTTCCTATTCCAACTCTCTTCACTCTACCGATCAAATAACTATGTATGAGATAAAGGGAACTATTGGAGAATCAAATACTTAATGCCGGAATTTGTTTTTGCGAATTCGATATTTTCATTAAAAAAATGTGTTTATTTAGACATAAAGGAAGAAGAAGAAAAAATGTGCATAAAGGCTATTTATTTTTATGTGCGGGTATTTATTTTTTCGAATCACTAGTATTGCAACGTTTTGCAGGTAGTTATTTTCACGAATTTGACCAAAATCGCAAAATTCGCAAAATTCGCAAACATTTATACCTGCAAAAAAATTATACCAATAAGGTATGTCGATAAACTCATGTAGTTAGTTTTTATTAGTTATGCAATATATATTTGTTACTAACGTTAAATAAAGATATCTATCCTATCTATTCTATGCCAGAGAGGTTGGATTTTATCGCTTTTCACATGCTTGAAAAGAGGGGTGACAACGTTTTCCACCCTTGTTGACCTTTAACCCTATTGTGCATGGGAGGTAAAGGTTACACGTAGGCATGGGGGGGATTTACCCCCCCCCCCCCTACCTAAAATCTGCTACAAACAAGCTATTGAGTTAAAACTGGCACATATGTTCCTTGTATTAAGAAGAACAAAATGAGGTAAAAAATGTTTTCAAAACGGCCGCCATTTGGTGATGACGTCCTCAAAAGTTTGGAAATTTTCCAACTTTTTGGTAAAATATGACCAATTTTCAAATTCCAATCACGAGATATCTATAACAGATTTTAATGTTCTTTTTTCTTTGTGTGAAAGCTAGTACCCAGTAGATTAAGAAAATGAATTTTTATTTCATGAAACTATGATATTACGAGTCAGAATGGCGAGCCAAATTTGACAAAAATCCAAAAAATCCAAAAATGCGTTATTACGTTATTAAATGACATCATCATAAAATGACGTTATCAAAAATATTTAAATTGGCATAAGTTTGAAATGAATTACTTTACCACATAAAAGTTATGGAAAAATTCTTTTGTGGTAACTTTAGCAGGATTTCTTAAAAATTTGATAGGTGGTCTCCATCAATAGCTTATAATTTCAGAATGGTAGGAGGTATGGAGCTAAAACTTTCGGAAAACGTGCCAAATAGGATTGTAGTGAAAGTCATAAAGTTTCAGCTCAAATGCTTATGTAAAACAAAAGTTATTAAAACAAACATTACAGGGGGGGGATTTACCCCCGCCCCTTGTAAGCGAAACTATGACGTTGACTTCGGTGTGAATCTTCTTTAAATCAGAGATACGAGATCTCGCATATCCCTGTTAAAGTCAACTTTATTTTATTTCCAGCCAATATTCTAAGTATGGAAATATATAGAAGAAGTCAGCGTTATGATAGCAGCGATGGATTCACAGTTGTCCGGAGATATAAAAAGCTATTATACTATGTTCGTTGCCAGAGCTTTATGTTTCACATTTATTTTATATCTGTCGCGCATAGATTAATTTGGTTGTTTTGTATAACATCAATAAAACAATTAAATCCCTCCTCCCCCCCCCCAGGTCCATTAGGAGTCCATTAGGGTTAAAGTGACATGCACTTAACTGAATGAAATAAATTTTCTCATGCATGACCTTTGTTTACTGTTTAGAAAATGAAGTTTCGACGTATTTTGGCTTGGCTACTTTTAACTGGTTTTCTTATTATATTTTACTACATATTTTATTATCAGCGAATGAATACTGCTGATAATACCTGCGATCAGCCACACAGAACAGCTGCACGAGATGTTACAGATCCTTTACAATTACATATTGGCAAAGTAAAAACTCTCGCAATATTCAAATTGCTTGCAACATCAATGGATGTACAACAAAAACATAGCAAGCAAGAAGATCCAGAAAAGACAAAAAAATTCGATAGTCTTCATGATATTCATGACACAATATGGAAACAAATTCATGAACTGCAAGAAGAAGGTGATTGTGAAAAAAAGAGTATTTATGTTTGTAAAAATCCAAGTTATGCTGGTTTAGGAGCAAATATACATCATTATGCTGTATGTATGCAGATTGCTTTTGGTTTGGGTAGGATATGGTTCATTGACCAACCAGAGTATAGACATTTTGGAGGCATTAATTCCATTTTACAACCAGAATCAAAGAGATGTGGGTATTTGAAGAATAAATATATAAAGTTGAAAAATGACCCAAACTTTTCAGATAATCAATGTGAAACTGGAGCACATAAATGTTACACCAGCTCAATGTTTGATGTGAATAATACACTAAAAGTTATGTATCACACTTCACATGGATTACCATCTCCTAGATATGTTCCAACAACCATTCCAGATGAGATCTTTGCAGCTTTAAGAAGGTTTCAAATCAAAAAACCTTGGCATTGGTTCACATCTCAATTTTTAGGATATTTAACTCTAAGAATGGGAAAAGAGTTAGCAACCATGGTATCTGAAGTATCTATAGCGCTAAACATAGTGCATCCCTACGTAGCAATGCATGTACGGCGCGGAGATAAAAATACAGAAGCTAAATTTAAAAGTGAAAATAACTATATTGAAATCACTGAGACATATTTTAGAAAATTGGGAATCACTGGAAAGAAAAACGTTTACCTAGCAAGTGATCAAAAGGATATGCCAGAAGTTTTAAATAAGACAATAACGTCATTAGGATACAAAGATTACTCAATAATGCGACGAACATGTCGTGATTATAAGCACAAATATAAAACTTATAAAGATAATATGTTTCCGAAAGAAATATTAGAAGATATATTAATTGATACATATTTTCTTCTTCTTTCTAATTACACTGTCTGTACGTATTCTTCAAATATAGGACGTTTATTGTACGAACTGAAGCAAGCAATACCTCCATATATTGAACCAGAAACAATGCTCTCCGTTGATGAATCAGATGTTTGTTATATTTGGGCTGGATTCTTAGAAGACAACAACATTAGCACAATAAGAGTCACAACACAAGGAAATTCAGTAAATACTATTGGTAAGAATAACAAATTAATAACCTACAAAAAAGGTGAAATTTTTATGTTAACACAAGGTTCTAAAATAAAGAATTTACAAATCGATGGTAAAGAAGAAGCTTATATTGGCGTTACACAATATGGAATCCGTTACCCAAAACAGGGTTACATTAATCAAAATCACTTACAAAATTGGCCTGGAAATCCAAAATATTACTTTTATAGATAATATACACACGTATTTTTTATTATAAAAATATCAGCGTACATGGCTTGAATTGGCTCTTATATAGTATAGAGTCAGAAACGGACAGCAGTTAAGATTTTCTAAAAGGTACACTTCTATTTAAGTCATCCAGTACATATACTCAACGTAGTTAAGGTGGGTTTTTCACAGTGCTAAAACGCTGTGTTTCCAAGTCAAAAATCTCCATAATGACTTAAATTTCATCGCAATAATCTCTAAAAATCTGCTGATGACGTCATGAAAATAAAGAGATTATGGCTGATTTAGCACATTTAAAAGTTTGATTACCTCTATCCGAGCAGAGACATTCATAAACTACCTAAATACTTAACTGAATCAACATATTTCATCATTTATAAAATAGTCAGTATACGTACCCTTGTTTCTCGAAAAGAATTTCACTGTTGTTTTTTTCTGTAAATGTTAGATTAGGAATGTGAAACTAAGAAACGATGAAACTTAAGTCATTATGGAGATTTTTGACTTGCAAACATAGCGCTTTAGCACTGTGAAAAACCCACCTTAAGTACGTTGAGTAGTCCAACTCCCATCAAATGCTCTTGTACCGGCTGATCTTAACCAAATAAAGGGTCACAAAAGCTAGAAGAAAGAAATTTTTCTGAGAATGTAGCTGACGTCTTTCATCAGAACGCACTCACAAAGCGGCAATAGACAATGAATTACTCTTTTATCTTTGCTCCTCCCATTATTATTACGCCAAAGCTTACGTGAAGTCGTTACACCAGGTCTATTATGTTGATTTTCAAAGTATTTTTATATCAACACGAGATAGGCACGTTCAGTTTTAAAACCAAGTTTATCCAGGCTACAATTAGCCCCGTGTCTCTAAGTTGCTCAGGAAGTCCATTATGAAAAGATGAGACTTCAAAGTGTAGCTGACGCTACAGGAAATCCGGTAGATATTACAACCTACAAGAGACAGAGGAACCTAGTTGTCAATATAAATTGACGAGAAAAATACCTATCTTTTGTTAATTTAAAGGCGCTCTGAAATGCTGCACGGCATCAATATAAACAGTTGTTATGATCTAAACGGCAGTTCAAAGAAAGAATCGTTCTTCACTGCAATACAAGCATGTTCGCTCAGTCAGACTTTTCTTATTTCTCAATGACAGGTCAATTTAAATATAAACCAATCGTAATTTGATGGCGTCGAAGTCTTCCAATTAAAAAAACGTGTTCTATTCATTCAAACTTAATGAAGATGATAGTTTTATTGTTTTGAACGAGTTCTTTTCAGTAAAAATTTAAAATCATTTTTACATACTCAAACTTCGCATTATTATTTGATTGACCTTCATAATAGTTGTAATGCATAGCTTAGGGAATAAAAACTTTGAATCGAACGTTTGTAAAAAATTGTATGTATTTTTATCATCACGAAGCAGTAAAACATTTCACACCAGAAGTTTGTTATTGTTTGTTGTTGTTTTTATTCTCGTTCAAAAATTGAAAAAAAGCTTTAGTTCCTGGATTATTTTTGCATGAAACAAAGCCTAAAGGGGTAAGAAGAAACTTATTCTGTACAAGATGAGTTGATTTGGAGGTACATTTTTTGAACTGATGCTTTTTGAACCTTAGTTTGCTGTCAACTTTTGAGTTCTTTTGGCTCTAAAATTATATCTACTGAACCGTTTTAGTTCATTTCTTTTTTGAACTTCTTTTAACTTCGTTTAGTTATATAAGCAATGAAACTGTATTCTTAAGTTCATCGCGAAACTCGTATCAACTCACGAATTCTATATTTCTCAGATTCACCGCCTCTAGCGCTCAGCGTAGTTACCACAAATTTCCGTTTTTCGTTCGTTTAACACGCGGGTAATTTGCGTTTTTCGATCCTTGTGGAGTTATATCGCGGGTTTTGTTCTTTTTGCAAAGGGTTAGGCAAGAAAAAAGAGATCTGATAAAATAATTCTCATTATTATCGAAAACATAGGGCAAAATAGACCTTAAAAATTCAGAAATCGGATAAAATCGGAATAACTTTAGTTCCACCGGATGCACTTATTTCACACACATTACTTTGAATTAAATTTGTTGCATTTCATCAAACAATAAAAGAAAAAGCCGGGTCCATTGAAAATTCGGACATCAACTGTCTAAAATCCGATAAATTTGATAAAAATGCGATAATCCGATTTTACAAAAACTCTTATAATTCGGGTAATGGTGCCCTAATCAAGTTGACCCGGATTTTTCTTAATTAGTAAAGGGAAAAGGCTTGATTTACATGCTCCATAAAGTGACCAATCAAAGGCCTTCCGGTGGAATGACGAATACATCTAGTGTGGTACAGTCTGTAACTAGCCTGAGCGTCATCCAGTAAATTAGAGTGACGTCACGCATTTCAGAGCGCCTTTAAGGAGTATTATAAGAAACTTGAGAAATTTAAAGTCTTTGTTTAGTGAAAAATCCTAATTTGTCAGAGAAAGGATTGTTCTCGCTGAAGAGAAATTGAACAGTATACAAGAAGGATGTCGACACTTGCCATATATTTAATGAACATTTTAACAAAATTACCGACAATATTCAGACCCAACCTATTCCTAGTGGATCTACATCTCAACATGATCCACTACTTTCAGCAATTGAAAAGTATTCTTACCCTATTGTTCGCACTATTACGTCAGGATAAGGTCGCATACTTCTTTTGATTTAACTCCAATATCTGAAGAAGCTATTACCAAGTTTCATGTAAAAAACTGCGACGCACACCAAATGGTTTTTTTTTGGGGGGGGGGGGGACAAAATGTTGAAGCTCTCTCGAAATAATTAAATCTCGATGTTTCAATAACTTCATCCGTCAAAAGATTCTATTTAAAACTTAAATCAAGTAAAAAACGCACCCAAAACAGCCATCTTTTCGAAGGTGCTGCCTACTATTTTGTTTATTTTCAATAAGTCAACTGTGCATTTTACTGAAACATATTAGAAATACATCATCAATCATTGCTTTTGTTATTTTGACTTTTGCTCCAATCTTACGCTTATATGGTTTTGCCCTTCACGCTATTGTTTTACAATATCTTCTCTTGGGAATAGCAAACTTTTGATCATTTTTGTCTTTCACGAGATAATCAGATTTTACAGAATTAATATAACAATGCAAATTAAAATTCTATTGGTCCCGAAGAATGTTACGCAGTGTTGTACAGGATTCATAAATAAGATCAACTCGTTCGGTAAAATGTTTACCAGTGAAATAAACATATATTCATATGAGAAAGACATGTATAACAGATGTTACTGATTGACCTACTATGGCTTCGTGTTTTTTTAATTAAATACCTTTATATTTATAAAAACCCTGGGACACGATGAAATATTTAACAGAAATATTTAAACATGATTTTTTGTTTTGTGCGTACCACCCTGTTAAATTCTTATTGATATAGTTTCAAATTAACAATTCTGCATATTAAATAACATAATATTCATAATCAGTACGGTCATTAGAGTAAAGTTTCCTTGTTTATGTAACTAAAGAAAGTTTTATTCTCTCTTTTTTATCAGACCTATTAACTAATTAGAAGAATCATAAAATAATGTCATAATTAAGTGCTGCGTGTGTAAAAAATAAGTATGTTTAAAACTGGTAGCCGTACAGCGAAATAAACTGTGGTGGGGAAAAACTTTTTGTCCACACTAATCAGATTTGATAACAGGCCTATGACCTCACATTCTTTCTAATTAAACAATAGTGTTCTATTAAAGTCTTTTTCAATTTTCTTTCTGCTGGCTACATTTGTTTTGAAACTAACTTGTTTACAAATTTAAAATTTAAAATCAGATTACACGCTTAAAGATGGCATTATTATTCGTGTGAAAAGTATATTATTCTGCATAGTTTAGGAGACAACACGATTTCTGGTGGTTGTAATAACCTAATTGTTTTCCTAATCTATGTCTGCTTTAATGGGTGGACAGCTATCATCTCTAAGTTCGCACCACGGAGCGTGGGCAGTTCGTGGTAGCTATGACTAGTATTGCACAATAGATGATAAAGGATTGTGTTTTAATTAGAAAACGGATGGCACATTTCCTACTTGTTTAGAAGTATCAAAGATATAAATATTTTCGGCTGTACACACACAGGACAAGAAATTAACACCCTTCTCCCCCTTCATCGCTAGACCTTTAACCATTATATCAATAATTGCATTAAAACGTTTAACCGAAATAATCTTTCTACTTGTAAAATCATCGAGAAATATTTTTGTTGTAGAGCATCATCAATACCAGACAGAATCCCGCTCTGCTTCGCACTTGCATTTGGTAGAATCTGTGAATATATTTGATTTCACTACTGAGAATTTAATTTTAATGTCAGGCAAGCAATTTCAGACGATGTCGTTCTTAACTATTTTATAAACGAAATCAAAAGCTGAATATTTAAGTGGTTTTTTTCCCATTTTTTTTTTTTTTATCAATAAGATCGAAAAGTGTTCATTCCAGAAAAATCCCGGTATCTTCTTTACGCATGAAAGACTTTAATTAATATTGTCCCTCACATGAAATAATACTACCATGCAGTCCCATGAAAGAAATGAAAATGAAAATGTTCCATACTACACCAGGAAATTTCATCTCGCCATCAAGTGGTGTTACCAAAATCGTTCATGAGTAATTAGGTCATCTTGGTTCTGTGCGAGTTTCCTGTTCATTTTTATCGGCCAGACCTAGAACAAGACATCCATTAACACTCAAATGACCATACGAGCTAAAAGAGAATCGTTCTTTGAACCATTTAAAACAAAGGAAATTAAACTTCATACATTGCTTTTGGAACACTGGTTTCATAACTTTTAACCATGATTGTGGTAAGTAAAAATAAACTTGTTAATAATTATATGGCCAGAAAAATAAAAAAGGTACCAAAATTGTAAATTCAGAATCGTGGAATTTTACTTTCTTAACTGCCTAATCTTCTAAGTCGGTGTTGAGCAGTGTTACAGAGACCATGAGTGTGCCTCAGATCTCATCTCAATATTTTAAGTCTACAATGATCATGTAATCCAGTGGCGGATCCAGCCCTAGTCAGAACAGCACGAAGAAGAACTAAACGTTTTAATTCTTAATAGCTTTTGTATGAT
>JAUCNQ010194764.1:0-14429 GCA_032352715.1 Bougainvillia muscus
TATTTGTTCATATTGTTATTTTATAGGGATTTGACTGTAATTTTATGGGTGGTTCCGACTAATAGCCAATAACTTCTGAAGTAAAAATCAAAATTTGTGGAAATGTGGGAAAGGAAATTATATTAAATGTGACGGAGTTTCAATATCTAGTTTCGACGTCAAGAAAGTTATCAAAAAAAGTTCAGGAGGGGGGGGGGGGTATGGCGGAATCCGCCCCTAGGCCTAATAGGGTTAAGCGGGGTTTATTTACGCGTGGATGAATACTCACGGACGCCAAATTTTGGATTTTTCACGCCGCTGTAAATACTCGGATGCCAAGATTTGGGGTTTTTCGCAAGGATTTACTTTCGCCGATAAACAAAGGTTTGTTTGCTCCCAGGGCAGACAAAAATTACACAGTTAAGTGAATACACCACCTTCTTTAACACAGAATGTGGTGAAAAAGTATGCAAATTTGGTTCAAGAGCTCCAAAAAAAGGAAGAAATCTCAAAAGTTTTTTGCGATCACCGATTTTAGAGTTTTTCCCAGATTAATTTTCGTGGATGTATTCGCTGAAGTGTATTATTCGCTAAAATGTATATCCTGTATAAATATGAAATAAATAAAATAAAATTTCAGATTTAATTTCTCTGAAAATGCCAAAATCTGCAAAATCCACGAAAATTAATCCTAAGTGAATTTACGCTCGAACCCAAACAGGAACCAACCGAACAGGACCCAAAATAACAACTTGTTCTGTTGATTTGATTTTAGTATTCTTTGCACTGCTTTCGAAACCCCTCTTACATTTAGAAGAAGTATCTTCGTTCATACTGAGTTTGCACAAAACACTTCTTCGAATATGAATATATCCTTTTTGTGCTAAAACCTTTAATCTTTTTTTCTTTTGGTAGATGGAGTACAAATCTAGCATTAACGAATCAAAGATATCACTGAATACTTCCAATTTATCGCATAAGTTGACAGATTCTTACTGCTCAAATAATGAATTAGATCGCTCAATTGATTTTAACATACACTTCAATGACAAACACATCAATGATAAAAAATTAAAGGAAACGAATGTCCTTTCAACTAGTAAAAAGAAAGAAAACAGATCTGATCATAGCTGTGTAAAGGCTGCTTTGACTAATTTAGTTAAAACGGTTGTACAAACAGAAAATAGAAAACGGGGGTCTGGGAAACAGGGAACATCAACAAACCAGCAAGTAATAACTACGGAAGAGAAACTTACTGAAAATACAAATCAAGTAATAAAATCACCGATCAAAGAATATGCAGCATTCAAAATGTCACCAAACCCACCACCTGATGACAATAGACGCTTGAGTGTTAGAGAAAGAATTCTGAGCATAGTAGACAAGACTCATGTTATTAACAAGAACATTTCACTGGAAGGTATATATCATTTCAGTCACTTTTCTACCAACGTTTCACTTATTCTGAATGAAAGTTGATGATTGTAATGAAGCGAACTTATAAAGTGCAATTATCTCAAGCAGTTTTTTCGTAATTTTCGTATCACTAAGGGTTCGTCTCAAAAATTTGCTTAAATTCGCTTAACAAATCGCTTTATTTTCACCTCAGATGAAGTGTTATTGTGCATACTTTGTATGCACAATAACACTTCATCTGAGATGAAAATTAATAGGAATGAAGCGAATTTATGAAGGGAATATTTGAGACATTTCCAAACACCATTTTCATCTCTATCAATCTATTATTGCGTACTGCAAAAAGGACGAGAAAATTCTTAATGGTCAATTGCGAATCGTCTAATCAAAGGACCCTGATGGAGTTTGTTGTAAAAAAAATTCTTGAGATTTAAATCTCTAATGGACAGTCCACAAATTTTGTAAGGAAATTCGTATTAATTTTCATTCAGAAGGAGTTACGAACTTCGAAAGTTTCATAGACGCCTTTGATAAACTGTCGTGGTTAGTTGAACCAGACTTACAAAGCACTTTGGTCGTGTCAATTTCTGCCAGAGAAGACAATCAAGCTTTTTGTACCAGGCTTCAACTATTTCGATTTGCAACACGATATATTACTCTCGCACTTCTTTCAATAGAAAATATGATAAAAAAATTGGATAAATTTATCAGATATTACCGTGGCATGTATCTGCCACACTTAGAACGCCTTTATTTTTTAAAAAAAATCACGGAAATATCTAGGACGACTTTATTTTTTAAAAAAGAAATCACGAAATGTTAAACTGTTGCTGTACATGACACGGTAGATATGCCCTATACATGACTAATTTTCATTATAATGTCAGCTGGATTGTGCATTTTGATTAAATGACTTTACTTTTACAGTTCTTTTTTAGAATAAACAATTTTTGCTCAGAAAAAATGTACTTTACTATTGCCATTCGTGAAAAGATTGCGAAATTAAAATACTGTGAAATTAACTTTTTTTGGATTCGCGAAAATAAATACCCGCGAAAATTAGTACCCTTATGTTATAATATTGTTGACAATTGTCATATAAATTGCAAGTTTCTTTCAGTATATACTATCCAATTTCTATGATCATAGATTTTGAATAAAATTGGATAAATATATATAAACCTGTATGCATACAGTTCTTATGAAAATTTGCGTTCTAACTTTGTGGTATCTACGTTTACATAAAGACTTTCTATAGGCGAAATGAACTGTCTTCATTTCGCTCGCAACGATTTACCATGTAAACGTGTCCTAATATTGGTTCTATTCTACACATAGACTGAATTCCATTTGCATAAATACCATGATCTGCTGATCTGCTGATCTGCTGATTCAGCTATTTTATTATCTGTCAAGAAATACACCTGCCTTTAAACCGTCCAATTTGGACAGGGGACCATGCTTTGGACTATCCTTTAATTGAAATCATATGTTTACCTCTAGGGGATGTTGATGGAACTACCAAAGCAGTTGAAAATCTTACTCAATATTCAACTTGTGAAAATACACCAGAAATAAAGATAACCAACCTAACGTGTGATGATATGGGAGATAGTTCAATAACAGAACATGTACCATGTGAAGGTAGGTTTGTTGTACTTATGAAAATTCGTATGGGAATTCTGATCAATTGTATTTTTATCAAATAAGGTCCGAGTATTTAGATTCCTGGTTAAAAAATCACTGACGTACCCAGAGGTTTTTTGGGGGTACCGATTTTTCGAAAATTTTCTATATAGGGCTATCAGAGGGGTAAAATCATCACTTTCCCATCGAATGTATAACAAAAAATAAATTTTGGGCAAAATTATTTGGGCGCCCATACCGATATACTGGTATCAAAAACCCACTGGGTACGTCACTGAAAATAAGCGAAGTTTGAAAATTCTAATTTAGGAGGTTTGTCAGAAAGAAGGTTAAAGAAAATTAGAAATCAAAAAATGATGACGAGTTTGACCATAAAAATGTTTACAGTATTAAGTAAAATGTAATTTTACCACCGTTAAACATTTTTAGGTCATATTTATTTGATTTTTATTTATTATAACTTTTTTTCTCAAGTGAGTCCATGATAAAAATCGAGAACTTCTCTCATTTTTTATCATTTACTCATTTTTTGACGCTGAATCCAAAGTATAAGCTCGTTTTTACTGAAATGCAATTTTAAATACATAGCAGACGTACAATTATTACTTATAACTTTTTGATAATAATTTTACTCCACAAATGCAGAATTTAATGGATTTAATATTAGCCTATATTATTTCAAATTGTTTCCCGTGAGTCAGGTACTATAATCCATGCCTTTTAAGTGTCTAGCAATCGGATGCTGCCCCTTGATATAAGATGGTGTAAATGCCCGTGTTATGCAAAATAGTCCTAAAAATACCTAGTTTTATTTTATGTTTTTGTGACATAAATATTGACCTTATTAAACTGATCGGACGATGTTCTTTTATTCTAGATTAGGCATAAATAGTGGCCTTATTAAATTGATCGGACGATGCCCATTTATTCCAAAATTTTTCCGTCCGCGAAATTAAATCCGCGCGAAAAGTTCAAAAATCTACCAAAAGTTCTTCAGATTTCTTCATTGTTTTGGCTCCACATAGAGCTCTTGAACCAAATACTTGTATTATTTAAGCACAAAAGAAGTTGGATTATTCACTATAGTCCGTAAACTTCGATCATCCGCGAAATTAATCCCCGTGAAAAGCCTAAAATTTGGATTTCTGCAAACTTAAATTCGAAATTTAGTGTCAGCGAAAAATTAGCTAGTCAAACTCATTAATTTTTATATGCTTTTGTATGTATGATGATGACACAAAAGCTATTAACTGCTAGTCGGTCAACCTTTCGTTCTATTGTTTTATCAGTCGTATGGGAATACTGACTTAGAAGAAGAAAAACATTACCTAAGGCACCTAACTTCTATAAAGGAGAAATCACATTTGTGTTTTCCAAGGTTATTATGTTACGTTACACTGCTACGTCACGGTTACACTTCTACGTTACGGTTACACTGCTACTACGTTACTAATAGTATTTTTATTTAATATCGTTTAACTCCTTTTCTTCTAGTTGAAAACCGCCACACCCAGTCACAAGACCAGAATGAACTTGAGAGGGAATGTGATGATGGAAATGATAATTCTTACTGTAGTTCAATTGATCCTACAGCTACTACAGATGCTGTTGGGGATGAAGATGAAGACGAGGACAAACTTGTCATTGATGAAAATAGTCTTGATGCTCCTGTTATAGACATAGTCAAGACCTCGACTGATCGTTGCGACGTTAAACTGTTGCAATCTAACAGCGAAAATCAAGGCAAACTGACTAATTTACATAAAATAAGTACGTATTTATTCTTTAAGGACCCGCAACGTTCGTATGGAAATTCATACCATACTTATCACATAGGAAGTTTAAGTATTCTGTGGTCTCTATAACATGTTCGAATTCTGTGGTCTCTATAACATGTTCGAATTTGGTGGTCTCTATAACATGTTCGAATTCAGTGGTCTCTATAACATGTTCGAATTCGGTGGTCTCTATAACATGTTCGAATTTTGTGGGCTCTATAACATGTTCGAATTCAGTGGTCTCTATAACATGTTCGAATTCGGTGGTCTCTATAACATGTTCGAATTCGGTGGTCTCTATAACATGTTCGAATTCTGTGGTCTCTATAACATGTTCGAATTTTGTGGGCTCTATAACATGTTCGAATTCGGTGATCTCTATAACATGTTCGAATTCTGTGGTCTCTATAACGTGTTAGAATTCTGTGGTCTCTATAACATGTTCGAATTCGGTGGTCTCTATAACATGTTCGAATTCGGTGGTCTCTATAACATGTTCGCATGCTGTGGTCTCTATAACATGTTCGCATGCTGTGGTCTCTATAACATGTTCGAATTCGGTGGTCTCTATAACAGGTTCGAATTTGGTGGTCTCTATAACATGTTCGAATTCGGTGGTCTCTATAACATGTTCGAATTCGGTGGTCTCTATAACATGTTCGGATTCTGTGGTCTCTATAACATGTTCGAATTCGGTGGTCTCTATAACATGTTCGAATTCGGTGGTCTCTATAACATGTTAGAATTTTCCTGTGCATTGTAACCCTTTAATGGACATTTTCTACAAAATGTTTGAACGTAATTATTGTACCTTGCAATATATTCCGACGTTGAAATGACGTCTGAAAAAGAAAACTAGGTCTATTTAGTTGATGTGAAGCCTTTTAAAGCTCGGTTCATATAACGCTGGCTAACAAGCGCCTTATATTTGATAAAAGAATGCAGGTAATATTAATTTATGCATGACTTTACAACAGATCAGGTTTTCCTGATTTATATGTTCTTTATTTGGATTCAAGTTGACCTCCCGTTGTAATTCAAAGCAATTCCATAATAGTGCTTTGTTTCAAAGCAGTGCTTATTTCTTGTCACAGTTAAAAAAAAAAAAATGATTACTTTTATATTTTCAAAACGATATTCTACGTGAATGTTGTGTTCGCTTAAAGTATGCTAGCGTTTAAGAGCTAACTGACCCGTGTAGACTAAGCTTCGGTGTAGACTAAGCTTCGGATGTGGTAAAGTTACCTTGGCGTTATGTTGCTAGAGGACTATCCCCAAACACCGTATCGCAACTCAATCTAAGAAGAATTGTTTTTGATACTTCTTCTGAATGAAAATTAATATGTATTCTTATAGAAATTCTGTATAGGACCCTAACAAGCATTACGTGATTGCAACGTTGCAGTAAACATTCTAAGTATTTACACACTTGGTCAAACTCAAACTCAGAAACAATTTACGAAACCCTTGGAAAACATCCACAATATGTAATTCTTTATTATAGCTTACTTTTTGTAATGTTAATAACTCATAGCTATGCATTCATAAATCATGCTCCAATCATTTCAGAAGAGAGAACTCTATCACAACACGTTTCACAAATCGCTTCATTTTCCACTCAGAAGAAGTGTTATTAACGTAATAACCTTGGAAAACACAAATGTGATTTCTAATTGTTAGAAGTTAGTTGTAGAACGAACTTTTTTTTGACATCGATGTCCGTATTCCTATTAGACTGATAAAACAATAGAATCAATTGAAAATGACTTCTAATAGACGTCTTTACGACGTCTTTACGACGTCGTAAAGACGTCTATTAGACGTCATTTTTGATCGTTTGGTTTTAAACATGTGGCCGATAACACAATCATCACCGTATCAAAATTTCGTCTCCAGGGACGATATTTTAGTTGTCCTGTAAATTCGAAGAAACTGTAAAAAACCCGAAAGGCCCTGGGGACGAGGTTGAGACCGTTGAGTTTCTGACGGTTGCAGACACAACTCATAACTAAAGGTCTAAAGTCTTAAGTCTACAATGAAGTGAAACAAGTGAAACAACCGGCACTCACATCATTAAAAAAACAAATCGTTAGGCTCGTGGCTCCCAGCTGCTGGTTGTGTGATTTAAAAAGTCCTTAATGAGTTCAACAAGACTGTAGAAGCGATACTCGAAGCCAGAGCTCCAAGACTGGATCCAGCTCTGCATAGTAACAATACATTTACATAATATTACATAATATCACATGTATCCAGTTGTTTTTGACACATTGCTGACTTTGAAGTATAGCCATTAACCGACTTCAGCAGGAAATACTTATGCTAGTTGGTCAACATTTGATTCTATTGTTTTATCAGTCTAATGAGAATACTGACATCGATGTCAATAAAAAGTTCGTTCTCCAACTAACTTCTATCAATAAGAAATCACATTTGTGAATTATTACGTTAGTTCGTTTATTGTACTTACTTTGCATGCACAATAACACTTCATCTGAGATGAAAGGTGACAGGAATGAAGCGAATTTCGAATACGAATTTTTGAGACGGTTCCTAAGATGAAATTCGTATGTCAAATCTTACCATTTTCATCCCAAATGGAGTGCCTTTGCGCATACTCTTCTAAATGGAAATATAATTTTCATACAAATTCTGAGGATGGTCCCTCAAAGTTTGTTTCTATGTAATTGTTCGAGGGAAATTTGCAATTTATATGCTTCATATTTTTATTATACTGCTTCTGCGGACATTTTGGAATGGAAACGGTGTTATGATTTGCTATACCTGATTTTCTAATTTTTTATTTCATCATTTAGATACCATGGTCGATGAGTTGATTTATGATAAACTTATGGATTGCAGAGTTGTAATAGAAAATATCGATGTGAATCTTATTCTCAAAAGATTACGATCTATGAAAGTGCATCTCGACTCAGAAGAAAGGGTTCTAACTCGCCAGGAATGCAGTCAGAAAAGTCAAGTGTTTGCGGTTGAAGAAAGTGAACAAATGATTATCAAAGAAAACGATTGTAAGGAAAACGCTGACGCTTTTGAGAAAATCCAGCGAGTTGCTTCCTGGGTTATGGAGCAAGATAGCATTGCTGAGATTTGTACTGAGATAACTCAAGATCGCCAGACTATTGTAAGTCAACAACAGACATCTCACTTGTTAAGCAGAAACGAAGCGAAAGTGATGAGACAGAAGAAGAAAAAGAAGAAGAAGCCACTATCTAATAAGTATTGCATCGAGGAAAAGGAAAGTTTCCAGCCATTACCCTTAAAATTTAAGAATATAGAAAAGCAGAAACACAAAAAACATTTGAAACGAAAGCTGTCTGATACATCTGGTTGTCTACCCGCTGTTGATACAAACTATGCTTTCCTGGGAAAACATAAACAAAAACTTGCAACACCATTCAAAATTCCTAAATTAACAGAGGAAGAAAAACGAGAACGTTTGCAGAAAAAAACTCAACCAATTGAATCAAAAGCACTTAATTTTATAAGACCAACTTTACAAACGTTTAAAATACCAAAGAAGAACACTCTAAAAAAAGACATTGATGCAACGTTACCAGATATTAATGAAATGGATGGCTGTGACTTTCCTGAATTCCTAGATGATGAAATGGTGATGTCTAAAGGTGATTTGGATAATCCACCAACACATGCCACAACAACTAAAGAAGTCAAAACTGACAAACCCGATGAGATATTTTCCTCAATTGTATCCACTGCAACAGCAAATGTACCACACACAAAACAAAACTTAAAAGAACAAAATAACCAAGCTCAACCTATACCTGATTTTACTACTAGTTATTTAGAATCTCTTCAACAAAATGAATTATATTCATGCGGAGGTAAGTTGATTTCGAGTGAATCTATTACTTCGAATTTGAGTATGGAGGTAAGAATGGCTGTGGAATCTTCATTCACAACTAATAAACTAAACAAAGACAAAACAACATTGTTGTCAATATCAAATGACACAGAAAAGGTTGATGAAGTTGCGTCTGATAATAACATAGACACGCATGATACACCTGCTGAAAAGCTACTTGAAAATTATGCAGAGGACAAGATAAACGAAGCTGCTGAGAAGCAAAAGTCAGAGATCAGACAGAATACAATAGACGAATCTTCGGAACTTTCAGCATCGCAAAAATCATCCAAGTGTGATGAACCATCAGATGCACCCGAAGTTAATAAAGTTCAAAAACCAAAACTTTCCTTATTCAAAGGTGGTGCGTTTTTTGCCAAACTATCTAATGCGTACACGAGCGCTCGTAAAAATGCAAAGCCTCTCAAATCCATAAAACTGAAGCCGAAACAACTACAGCCACACGATGGCAAGACAGAAACCTCAACCGTCAGTTTCGAGAAAAAGTCTGATGAATCAAACTCCGTCGCTGATATTCCTGGTTCTTCGTTAGTGAAAGATGTTACCACGACAACAAATACGACCAACAAATTTCTACCAGGAATTGACATTATTTCTAAAAAGGTTTTATCTACAGTAAAAAGTAATACTCGTATGCTTGTATCACCTGATAGAAGATCTGTATTGGATGTTAACGGCACAAATGTTCTCGAAACTGTAGAAGAAGCGGGATCGTTGATTTGCGATTCCTCTCTGTCCGAAAATCAATCATCAACTGAATTAAGCGCTACGAAAGATTTTGCTTCCGAAGAACTAGACACAAATAACTCTAATGTTATTTCCCACGCTACTTTAAAAAGAACATCAGTTGACGACATGGCAATACCTGATCTGGTAATATCTACTCAAGGAAAGATTATAAAACAACATGCACTGTATATACCTGACACTTCTTCTAGTCCGTACTTTTCTAAGAACTCTACAACCGTTGAAACCTGTTCGTGTGACCGGGTAAAGGGTTCTAGTACTACAAGTTCTGATGTCAATGGAAATGACAATGACAAAGATACAAGAACGGGTTTTAAAGATATACCCGTAGTGGATCAATCTTATGCTTCACACGATATCTGTAAATTAGAAAAACTTGCCAGCAACAATAAGACAGTGGATCAGTCCCGCACGTCTGTGGTTGACAGCAACAAGAAGAAAGTGGTTCAGACATGTACGTCAAGTGATAGCAGTAAATCAACTATGGGTGACAGCAAGAAGAATAAAGTGGATCAGTCCCGCACGTCAAGTATTAGTGATAAAACAACTATGGTTGACAGCAACAAGAAGAAAGTGGTTCAGTCCCGCACGTCAAGTGATTGCAGTAAATCAACTATGGTTTACAGCAGCAAGGAGAAAGTGGTTCAGTCCTGCACGTCAAGTAATAGCAGTAAAACAACTATAGTCGACAGCAACATGAAGAAAGTGGATCAGTCCCGCACGTCAAGTGATAGCTGTAAAGCAACTGTGATTGACAGCAAGAAGAAGAAAGTGGATCAGTCATGCATGTCAAGTAGTAGTGATAAACCAGCTATGGTCGACAGCAACATTAAGAAAGTGGACCGGTCCCGCACATCAAGTGATAGCGGTAAATCAACTATGGTTGACAGCATCAAGAATAAAGTGGTTCAGTCCTGCACGTCAATTGATAGCAGTAAAACAACTATGGTCGACAGCAACAAGAAGAAAGGGGATCAGTCTCGCACATCAAGTGATAGCAGTAAATCAACTATGGTTGACAGCAGCAAAGAGAAAGTGGTTCAGTCATGCACGTCAAGGGATAGCAGTAAATCAACTATGGTTGACAGCAAGAAGAAGAACGTAGTTCAGTCTCGCACATCAAGTGATAGCGGTAAATCAACTATGGTTGACAGCGGAAAGGAGAAAGTGGTTCAGTCCTGCACGTCAAGTGATAGCAGTAAAACAACTGTGGTTGACATCATCAAGAAGACGAAAGTTGATCAGTCCTGCACGTCCAGTATTAGTGATAAATCAACTATAGTTGACCGCATCAAGAATAAAGTGAATCAGTTCCGCACATCAAGTGATAGCAGTAAAACAACTGTGGTTGACAGCAGCAAGGAGAAAGTGGTTGAGTCTCGCACATCAAGTGATAGCAGTAAAAGAACTATGGTTGACATCAGCAAGAAGGAGAAAGTGGATCAGTTCTGCACGTCCAGTATTAATGATAAACCAACTATAGTTGACAGCATCAAGAATAAAGTGAATCAGTCCTGCACATCAAGTGGTAGCAGTAAATCAACTAGTAATATATGCTCAATGACGGATGATCTTGATACTGTCAGAAATATTTTTGATAGCTTAGAAACCGATAATACTACCACTCCACCATCTGGCATGGAGTCTACTAAATCTCATGGCAGTGACTCACACGAACATATTTTAACTGAACTTGGTGAAAGCGAAACGATTCAACGTCCGGGAAAAACGCAGTCTGATGATGCTGTACAGGAAAGAAGAGAATCGCCTAGAAAGTCTTCAGCTACGAAGAATAGTGATTGCTGTTGGTGTAATAGTTCTTCATGTATTTCCAAGAATAACGTTCTCTCTCTTAAAAGCAGATCACCTGAAAAGTTGCCTTCTACTAGGAATATCACCCCACGACGCTGTTTACTCAGAAGGTCTCCTAATAAAACTCCAGTAAGGCTAAGCCGATCACCAAAAAAGAAATCTTCTATAATAAAAACATCTCCATGCAGAAAAGGGGGGTCTCCTGAGAAACCCATTATTTCAATATGCAACTCTGAACAACCAAGAAGTAAATCAATAGAGCAGTCAAATGTCATTTACACAGTAAATGGTAACCCCAGCGTATTACCCGAAAGGTTATCTCTTATCTCAAATAATTCTTGTCTAAGACAGAGTCGATCTTCAGAAAAATCATTTACCACTGGAGAAGATATGTATTCTAGTACATTACTTGCAACGGTGAACACAACTTCGCATAGACTGACTAGAACACCAGAAAGCATAGCGGATGCGGTTTTGCACAAGTCAATGAAATCACCTGACCAGACTTCTAACTTGATAAAAACATCGATGAAAATCAAGATAGATTTGAAGAACTTGAAAAGGCAAATGAAAAAACATGAGCCTACATGTACCATAAAAACAAACAATGCTTTAGAAGAAGAAACCAGTACAACCACAACTCAACATGGCAAAGACTCGTCAACAATACCACTGCTAGTCTCACCACCTCGACGTACTGCACGAATACGAAAAGCTGTCACGAATTGTGCGTGTTGTAATCACCTAAATGAATCATCAGAGGATGAAAAGAAAACACCACTCAAACTACAGGTTAAAGTCCCTTTGAACTTAGTGTCACTGAAGACTATTACAAACGATTCAACCACGGATGCGAACATAAATGTTACTAATAAATCTGAATTACAAAAACAATTTGGAATACTTGAATGCTTTGTTTGCATATCTCCATTACGTAATAAAGGTCCAGTGATAATATCGAATGTGGACGATGAAATATCTTTTATGCTTCCAAAAAGCGACATTCTTGCATATAAAGATCTAAAGGACCATAATCAGTTGGAAGACCTACCCGAGGAACCAATGAATAACGAAAGAGAGCAGAATCATCAAATGACTTCGAGTGATATTAAAAACCATAAAACATGTCGAAAACGGAGACGTCCGAGAACTGATGATGACAGAATAATCGAACCACAAGTAAAAATGAAATCTTATTTGGATTGAGTTATTTTTACACCTACAAATAGCTCAAAATTTCTTGTCATTAAATACCTTATCGGACATATCTTTGTGGGACAAATTTTTCGTCAACTTGCGGAAATTTCGTCACTTTTGTACGAAAAAGTTATTTCCGATAATGTATCCGGTAGAATTTTAAAAGTGCGAACAAATTTATTAGTAGGAGGTTATTTCACTATATGAAAAACGAGAAGAGCGGTTCTATTTCAAAAAATATGTATTCGAGCATTTTTGCAACGACGGTTTGATATGTTTTCTTAACTACCGTAAATGCTCTAATTAACGCCCACTCTGGAATAAACGCCCCTCTCCAATAAACTCCAGGGTGTCCAGCAACCTGGAAAACTTGATTGTCTAGCTGTCAAATATTTTTCTGCATGAAATATTTTTGTGTTTCACTGACTTTGGTACCTCAACGATAATCATTTCGGCTCAGAATATGCGTTTTGCGGGGTTCCGGAATGGTAAAAAACGAAACTTTTCTCACTCACACATGGCGCTAACCATGGTGGCACCCCGAGAAGTCACTAAATATCAGCCCCCTCAACCCATGTCGTTACACCGCCCATGGGAAAGAAATCGAGTTCTCGGATAAGCTTTTTAAACTCTGCTTAAAATCTCAGGGTATTTTTACAGTATTTGCCCTGGAAAACTCAGGGAATTTTATGTTGTATTAGACTGGACGCCCTGAACTCCCTCCCGGCGTATATCAGACGTATAACACAAGTCAGGTCATTACGGACGGGCAGAAATACTTTACTCTGGTATACTCCATTAAGAAAAGACAACTTTATAGATACAGTCAAAGTCCGACAATTCCACTGCCCGATAATTCGAACATTCTGGGAATTCAAACAAACTCTGTTCCCCCTGAATCCTTCTTCATAGGGAAATCCGTCCGATAATTGAACATTCGATAATTCAAACCAAATTTTCCTCCCTTGAATTATCGGACTTTGACTGTAGTTTAATTGTAACAAAATTATGTTGCATTTTCTAATAAACACCTACCCCAATATCTTAGAAATTATTTAAACGCCCCTCCAATAAATGCCCAGTCAGAAACTTAAAATAAAAAAAAATTAATAAACGCGCCGGCGTTAATTAGCTAGAGCATTTGCGGTACGTGTCTTGACGAGGATATGGATTTATATTCTACAACAGACCGTGTTGTGTAATTTAATGTTTAAGGGACGTGCCACAAAATAGACAATACAAATCGTACTATTTTTTATCACATAGAAGTATGCACTAAGAGTATGTACTCCTGTATGAAAAATTGATAAAATTTGCATAAGAATTTTGTGGATGGTCCCTAATCCTATATTACCCAGGCTACTTTAAGGGTACCAATTTTCGCGGGCACTAAGTTTCGCGAGGAACAAAAATCGCGAAATTTGGCTTTTACTTTTGCGAATTTCAGATTGCTGCTGAATTTGGCGATAAAAACTTTCGCGATTTCTACAAAAAAAGGAGTTTTGGTTGAAAAAACTTTCGCGATCAGAAAAAATGACACCTTAATTAACACTTTAATCACTTCCTTTCACTGATTTACTGTCCTTTGTAAACAATTTTGTTTAAAAGGGAATAGTTGGAGAATTTCCTGTAAAAAACTTTCGCGAATTGGTATTTTAGCCAAATTTCACGAAAAAAAAATTCGCGAATTTTTCGTTTACAATATTTCGCGGTACAAACTTTCGCGAAAATGACCCAAATTTGCGAAAATCGCGAAAGTTCGTGCCGCGAAACATTGTGCCCTTAAAGTATATAGGATTCTTGTAACGATATTAAAATACGTATTATCCCTAAGCGATTTGACCAAACCACCTGCAAAAATAAAATTTATGTAGGTTCAGAGATATGTGAGAGAAGAGAGATAGACAACGCCAATTGATGTATTGAAATCATGTGTGTTGTATTTATTGGTG
>JAUCNQ010194875.1:0-14428 GCA_032352715.1 Bougainvillia muscus
CGTCAGGTTACTTCGCAGCCAAGTGGGTTTACAGCTTTAGCGTCCCTTGGTGAAGAAAGTAACCGGTTATCAGGTAACCCTCGCCCCTCTAAGCGTCAAACAAATTTTGGAGGAAATATCCAGTAGCTTTAAAAAGGTTAGTGCTAGCTACCTTGACATATTTTTATGGCGCGCCAAATGGGACTTTATTACTATCACGGTAATTATAAGACTAACTTTTAAAAATAAGACTTACTTTTGTGATTGTAATTTACTTTTAGGATTATGAGACTTACCTAGCAAACACAATCTGAAAAATCACGTCCTCAAGACGTCGTGGGGACGTCTTTAGGACGTCAATTTTGGTCATGAGTTAGCTGGGTAAGGTTGTGATTATACACTAGTTACTACTTTCTGTTTTTATAATTTGCAAAGGTGATTGGGGAAATAAAACAACAAGATTGGAGTATATATGTTTGGAACGTGGTGGAGGAGGTGTCACTTCGCATAAAACATGAATACCACGTGAGCAAGAGGAAATACAACTAACCTTCAAGGCATATATATATATAACAACAGGCTATAGCCTGCAAGGCTTAGCAAAATAATAATAATAACATCCATAGCCTCCAAGGCATGGGGAACAAATAACAGTCCATAGCCATCTAGGCCTAGGAACAACTGTCCAGCCTTCAAGGCCTAGGAACAACAGGTGAATAGCCTTCAAGGCCTACACAAAAATAATAACATCCATAGCCTTCAAGGCATGAGTAAATAAAACAGACCTAGGCTCAATAAAGTTTGGTCCTTTTCTTCAAAATAGAAATTATTTCGTATTATTTCTCGATCAGGAAACGCTTCCCGATCGGGAAAATACTTCCCAATCGAGAAACGTTTTTATCACATATTTCCTGATTGGGAAGTACATGAACCAAACATTGATGAGAGTAATGGGAGGGTTGGTTTTGTTACACTTTGTTCATAAGAGGGGAAGAACGGCATCCCAAATAGCTAAGAGGTTTCAACAGATTCTATCCCTAAATTCAGTGCAGAGCTTTCAGCAGGTTTGGATTGCAAAACCTCTAAAAGCTTAGCTAAATTTGTTGTTGCTCCATTATATTCTTAGTATATATAAATGACCTATGTAATGCTGTTGTTCATAGTCACATTCTTCATTTTGCTGACGATGACAGTCTTTTAAATTGTAACAGCTCTTTCAGCACCCTAAACAGAGAGGTTAATCACTAATTCATATATGGTTACTGGCTAATAAAATTAGTTTGAATGCTAAAAAGACTGAAATAATCCTTTTCCGACCCAAGTCTCACAGTACCATCACCAAATGGCTCAACTTTCGACTAAGTGGTCAAAAATTAACTCTTACTAACAAGGTTAAATATCTAGGTGTCACTTTAGATGAACATCTCTCTTGGGATACCCCCATCAAACAACTACTTCCCAAATTAAGTAGAGCAAACGGTATATTAGCCAAAAATCCGACACTGTGTACCCAAGAACACATTTCCGAATTTTTTTTTTGCAGTTTTTCAATCCCACCTTAAGTATGCTTAATTAACGCTGATAAATGTGAGCTGATCATTCTGGGAAAATCAAAGGAAAATATTACTATTTCTGTAAATGGTGAAACTTTACTCGTATCCGAGTCTGTAAAGTTGTGTAGAGCAGCATCTGTGAAACTCAATGCCCTTAAGAGGGTTACACCTTTTATGCCACAGGATAAGCGTCTTCTGATTGCTAATTCATTCGTTTACTGCCACACAAATTATTGTCTCCTAGTCTGGACCTTTAGTTCTAGGAGAAATTTAGGAAAGATTGAGAGTCTTCATAAAAGAGCTTATTTATGGGACTTGTCAACCCTTCTCTAATAGAACAATACATAGGCAGCACTGTGAGATTTTACTGAAGGAATTTTACTGTGCATGGCCTAAATCCTTCCTACATGAACAGCGTTTTTTCTTTAAAGCACAGTGTATATCAGCTTTGGAGCTATAGTACCTTAGTGTGGAGACGTATTAATACCAAGAAACATGGTATTCGTTCCATCTCGTACATTGGTTCAATATTATGGGACTCACTTCCGAACATTGTGAAGGAAGTGGACTCACTACATATGTTCTGTACGAATATCAAATCATTACCTGAGCTTCCTTGCAACTGTCAACTTTGTGCGCCATTTGTTCAAGGTCTAGGATATTATTTGTCCTAACATTATTTATTATTAACACAATATTGCTTTTATTTTTTACTTTATTTTTCTAATGCATTTTATAAATAGTCGATTTTAATTAGCCTTCTTGGCTAACCACCCTCTCTCTTAGAATCCCACACAGGATTATATCAGAGAGATGGTATTTTATTCTTCTTATCTACTTGTAACACTTTTTATCGACTTTAAATAAATATTACTTAACATAACATAACATAGATTTCTTCTAGCTAACCATATTTAATTTAACTTATTATCGATAGATTGCAACATTGTAATCTTTCAGCTTTCTTGTTAGTACGGAAAATGTTCTCTAGTTGTATACGCCATTCCTTTATTCCCATCTTCATCTTGCATTGTTCATAAATAATCGAACAAGCAAACAAAAAGTTAATCCTGACAATTAGGGGAATCTAAAGGATCTTAACAGGATCCTGTCAAGATCTTGCCAGGAATTTTTTAAGATCCTAAAGGATGCTTTAGAACTTTTCCCCACAATCATTAGATTATCTCAGGATTCTGAAAATTTCCCAAAGGATCATAAACATTTTCCTTTAGGATCCTATAGGATCTTGTCAAGATCCTGAAGGATCTTGGAAGAATTTTTGAACAAAAGTAGGGGAGCTCAAAATATTCCTAAGAACAAATAACAAATACTAAAAATTTTCACCTTTGGAATGCTAAACTTTCCAACAAGATATGTTTGCAGGATCCTGAACATTTCCTTCAAAGATCCTGGAAATCTTCCTTTAGGATCTTGTCAAGATCCTTTTAGGAATCCTACAGGATCCTGTAGGATTCCTACAAGATCTTAAAAGGATCCTGTCTGGATTTTCCAAGATCCAAGATCCAAGATTTAGGATTTTTCACCAGGGTTAGTAGGCTAAATTGCCCATTGCGAAAAAGCCGAAAAACTCTGGCATGAACTGCGGACTTCTAGCTAACCAACATGGTGAAGTTGTTGCGTGAAGCAGGTATTGATTGCCGAAGCTCGAAAAAATGGATATTTTTGGCTGCCACGCTTGACGTTTCTTGCTTGGGTGGGTGGGTATCAGTAAGAAACGTCAAATTGACGTTTCTCGTGGCAACTTGGGAATGGATGTTCCCCCTAAGGAAAAAGAAAAACGTCAGTATTTTTCAAAACTGACATATTACTTTGCGAATGAAACAAGATTTCTTAAAAATTTAAAAAACCTCTTTATCATCATTTCTTCTAAGCTTTCATCTCCCTTTAAATATGTACTGTTTTATATATTTGCTTATTTTTCGAGCTTTGCAATGGCCTAAATCTGCTTTTTGTTGTTGCTTTCACCCCCAATTTAACTTAATATCGCAAGTGCCATTTTACCAGTCAGTTCGGTCTTACTTACCAAAACGGAAGTTTCTTCCTGATCGGGAAGTAGTTCCTGATTGGGAAATTTGCCACTTCCTGATGTGGAAATTATTTCCTGATGGGGAAATAAAAATTTGAAATTTCCTTTTCGTAGACGGCTCTTAAATTTTGGAGGAAAAAGTAATCAAGCAGGTTGACCAGCAAGCAAATTTAAGCTGTCTGACCAGGGCTTTCCAAAATTCACCATGAAATTTCCCTTTTTAAGGTTACCTCTGTTACAAAAATAAGTTTATCTCAGTTGAATCTTTTGAGATTTTTGATAATTTGCAAATGACAATGGGGGGAAAAATAAGCACACAGATTTGGATAAAGTTGGGAACGTGAAAGGGGGAGTCATTGATGCTTATTATATGTAGTATTAGCCCTCATTTTTTTTTCTTTCCGCGAGTCGGTCGGTCGGTAGTAGAAAATGTTGGGGTTTTGGCGATCAATTGAGTCTGGTCACCTCTTGCTATACAGAGTTTGTTCGTTGTTTACCGTTGCTCACGTGATCAAAACAATCAATATTTTACCAAACAATTTTTCTACGACAGAATTGACTGTACTGTATTCTTTGTCTTCCCACATCCTGCGGAACTTTCACGATCTGATTTTATAATTCATCTTTGTGACTCAAATATAAATTTAACTAACGAAGGCAATGATCACAAGACACCTTTCGTTCAAATCGCTTTCTCCCACAGCTTCCGATGACGCAATGCTGATTTTACTCTCCCCTGTCACGTGCGCTCTCTACCCCACTTAAATTTTATTTGTATCTAACCCAAAGGCAGAGACATACCATACCAGGGCTCGGAAAAGTCGGCCCGGTGACCCGGATAAATCATATTTCCCCAAGTACCGCCAATGGGCTGAGTCACAATTAGTGTGACGTTATAGTTCGCAGAAATTTTTATCAATTTTTTCAAGCTTTGTATAGGATTTAAAAAGATTAAAAACTGTTTAAAACGTAGGCATCATTGTATCTTTGCTTTTGGAAAAAAGTGCTTCCATGTTGAGGAGAAGGAATTTCGCACATGTGCAAAAAGAAACTAGCCTCACTCATGCTGCTGTAAACAGACATCTTTCTCCTTTCCCAATTTTTAGGTGAGTGAGACCAATCTATATTTTTCCAATTTAGGAAAAAACAAAAAGTTTTTCTAGCTAGCCACGATCTTCCATCCAGAGCCCATCAAGAGACCTACTTTTCTATAATTTTTTACCCTTTTTATCTGGGAATCAGAATCTTAGCGTCAGACAATGACATTAAACATACAAATTTAATCGATAATTGAAAATTGAAAAAATGGGTGCAACCGTTTTACCCTTTGATTTGGGGTGAAACGGTTGCATTACAGGGTAAAACGGTTGCACTAAATTTTCTCAGCAACAAAAAGTTTCTATGTTAAATAATTTGTGCTGGAAGAAACCTTAGTCTACTTGTAATCCCCCTATTATAGCTTTTGGCCTCATCCTCAAGGTTCTTTTATAATAATGTTGTCCCCAAGCAGCCTTTTAATCTGATGTCAAATACCTCTGCACGCATAAGTGCTGACCTAAACCTGATATAGGCTGGCAAAAATCTGGCACTTCTATCATAATATATTTATTATTAAGATCTTGGAAATATTTCTTCTGCATCTCCTAATTTTTAAAGGTCACTGGTCATGCCATAACATCAGAACAAATTGATTAATGGGCGTATAACTTTGGATTTTCTCATTGCGCAGTAAGATTAATAGGGCATGTGGACAATGTGAAAAAATTCCTGTAAAGCCGGGGGATTGCAGTTTTTCGTAAGGGGAAGGGTATCCCAGAAAGGGGGATAAGCTACTAAGGGGGGGGGGTGGGGAGGGGTAGACTCCTCTGTACACTATGATTTTACTATATGACTATTATTACAATAACATACATATATAATACATATTCCATTTGAACATGTAAAAACAGTTGGAAGATCAGCTAAATGGTCCAATATGGGAGTACAGAATGGGTTATATTCACATTGTCCCTGCAACAGTTAATAATCTAACCAGTTGAGTGTCCAATCAGTGACATCACATTAATTTTATCTCAGGTGAACCACAAACGACTTGAAACTGAAGAAATGTTTTTGTTATGGGCTTTATATATATAAAAAAGCAAAGAAAAAGTAGAAAATTCGAATAAGACTGAATGACTATTTCTCAACAGCAAGGTCAGGGTAGATAGTGTGGTTTGGAACAATATAACCAGTTCTCGGCATGATTGGGATCATGTCTGTAAAAGCTATTCCTCGGGTCAACCTTTACCATTGGGAAATTGGGTAGATGGTGGCCATTTTACAACATTGTGAATTAAGGAGTTAACACCATGTTGTTGTGTTGGAAAAAGGCGTTGAGCAATGAAGAAAGGGAAAAAAGGAGAACTTATTCTATATAGGCAGGGGATGCATGTGATTTAAATAATAGAGGTTATTTAACCATTTCAAGGGTAGACTTCCTACTGACCCCCATGAGGCATTCTTAATAAATATCAAATAAATACGCCCCAATTTAAGTTTTAATCGTCACCCTGAAGATGCGTATGCTTTGCTGTCTGGCGTTACGAAAGATATTCCTCCAGGCTATCCGTCCTGATAGATATTTTTATAAGGGCCCATCCACAAAATTTGTATACCATAAAGATTCGAATAAGAGCCCAGCTTCTTTTAACTGACCCTCTCGAATAAGCGCCCATGATAAAAATAAAAATTTGGAATAAGCGCCTGCCTCTTTTAAAGGCGCTCTGAATGCGTGACATCACTTTAATTTACTGGACGACAGCTAGAGGCGGTGAATCTGAAAAAGATAGCATTCGTGAGTTTAGACGAGGAGTTTCGCGATGAACTTAACAATACACGTTTCATTGATTCTATAACTAAACGAAAGTAAAAGAAGTATAAAAAAGAAATGAACTAAAACGGTTCAGTAGAAACAAATTTAGAGCCAAAAGTTTGGCAAAAAGGACTCAAAATGTTAATGGCAAACTAAGGCTCAAAAATCATCTCTTTACTTCTAAATCAATTGATTTGGTACAAAATAAGTTTAGGTATATACTAAAGCTTTTTTTCCATTTTCGAATGAGAATAAATACAACAACGAACCATAACAAACTCTTCGTGTGAAATGTTTTACTGCTTGTAATGATAAAAAATACCGACATTAATTTCATAAATCGAACGTACTGATTTGAATTTAGGAAAGCTTGAATAGGACGCATAAAAGACTGAGTTTTAAATGTCATTTATAACCGAATACTAAATCTATCAAGAGCACATTAGCTTACTTTGGCGAATTCATCAAACTGTGATTATTTAAGGTATATTTTCAACAAGATGTGTGTATGGACATCAGAAAGAGTCTGAGAAAAGATTTCAGCATTCGCTATTTTAAAAATAACGATCCTGTGGTCCGTCTGTAATATGTTTCTTGAAAGACCTCTTGAAATTCCGTACAGATCATAACAACTGTTTCTGATGCAGTGTAGCATTTCAGAGCGCCTTTAAGCACCCATCTCTAATTAGCTACCAGCCCTCGTTATTTGAATAACGAGCTATATAGCATGGGCACTTATTTGAATTAATGAGTATATTTTTAGAGACAAGAATGAAAAAAACGTCTTTTTCATGATTATTACTCTCTAGTCTACAGGAAATTTCCTCTACCGTCCTTTCCTTTTGTCTTTTAAAAGGCAATGTTTCAAAAACGCGAAAGGTTATTGGTCAATATTCTGGAAAATTTAATAAGCGCCGAATAGCGCCCAGTAGGACAAATTTCTTGTTCCCCTTGGATTTCCCCGCTTAATTGGGACCCGGCATGGTGGGACCCCCGCTAAGTGGGACCGTTATTTAATGTCTCTTCAGTAAATAAGCCTGCTTAAGTGGGACTTTCGTATAATTGTTCGAATAATTGAACGTTTGAAATTCGATTTTCTTTTCAAAATCACATTTGAATGTTTACATTACTAAAAAAGAGATATCTTTCAATAAACAAAGTGATTTATTCCATGTGAAGTAAAATATATGTAAAAGTATTGTGCAGAAAAGCCCCGATAGGTGGGACATTTTCACTAAAGTCCCAGATATTCAGGGTTCGCTGAAGTGGGACCCCCGATAATTGGTACGGTCTTTTTACCCCCTTGAGTGTCCCACTTAACGGGGTCCTACTAACTGTACTAGTATGGACAAAACACTTTTTCTGTGATAAAATGGTTCGTATTACGATACGAATTTTGTGAACGGTCCCTAACATTTGTTGTGTGCTCATTTGATTACACTACGATTACGTGTTGATGTAATATTTTGTTTTCCATATATAGGCTATTAGATGCGTCATCTTCTTGAAAGCACCAGACGAAATATTGTACTCATAATTCAACTATATCCACCAAGACCTTCTATTCTTCGACTGAACAGTACCTTTTCACGTAATCCTGTTAATAAAGTTAACAAATACTTTGAACAAGTACGTTACAAGTCAAAAGCACAAGGTTTCGTCGAGGATTTATACAAAAGAATGGCCTCTTCTACGAAGCCATCAATACCCATAGCCGATCAAAAAACTGAAGAAAGTAGTTTAAACAGTAAAACACCTGAATTGGAGAAAACACATGAAAAGACTACAAATAAGAACAGGAATAGACGAAAGAAAAATCAAGTACCGCTTTCAGAGTATTTAGAATCACAAGATACACACAGCAGTCAAAGCAAAATAGCTCAGACTCAAACAAAGGAACAGTCTCATAGAACTAGAACTAATTCTGACGCAGTTTCGTCTGAAGGAAAAGGAAACCATAACTCAAATTCAAAGAGATCGGGTACTCCTTCAAAATCTAAACCAAGACATCCACAAAACAAGAAAGTTTCCAAAGAGACTGCAGATAAAAATATTCCAAACTTTTTACTTTCTCCACAATCTGTCAACAAAAAGAGCATGGCAAATGGCACAGGCAAAGACATGGAAGACATCGAACAAGAAATAGAGCAAGACAGCACAGAAGGAGCAAGGAAGAAAAATCATAACAAACAACAATATAATCGAAAGAATAAACTTCCAGAAGTGAAATTTGAAGAATATATGAAATTTGACGACTGTGTCGAGGGCCTCAAACTTGGTGAACTTATGAAAGGTTGCTTGCGTATAAACGTTCGTAATTTTAATGAAGCTTATCTTACTTCAGAAGAAGGTGGTAGAGACATCTACATTGATGGTGTTGCTTCTAGAAATCGTGCTTTACCAGGAGATATTGTGGTGATCAAGATGTTACCTAAAGAAGAGTGGAAGGTTAGTAGTCCTCCCTTCAGAAAATAAAGAATAGTCAAATTTGTTATCTTATGACACTCACGCGGCGATCAATAAAATTGAAACTATTTTCAGTATGAAATTTGTTGAGTTGCTTTAAAAATTGGTAGCAGCTCTGTTAAAACCTTCAAGGTTGAAGTGAATTTAGCGACACTGTTCACTAAATTCGTATGGAAATTTGTGTGTTGAAAGTGGTATAACTTGCAATACGAACTTTGTGGACAGTCCCTTATTATGTTCAAATATATTTATGATTAACACCATACTGTATTTCGTCTAGAATTTCGTCTCTTGATGCGTACAAAAAGAATCGAAATTCTCCAGCCCTGAGATGAAATTTAAACTATTTATAAGCAATTTACTTTTCCGTTGTATTGCAATTTAGGGACCGTCCATTAATTAGTATGGAAGTTCGTATCAGTTTTCATACAGAAGTCTTTGTCTATAAGTCTTTGTGTATAACTTGTTTTAAGGATGCAAATGGTACAACTTGGGATGTGAATTTTTTGAGCGAAAATGTTATTCAAAAGGGTGTCGTAACATTATCCTAAATACCTTTATGAACATTAGTTTTTGAGACATAAATTTTTGCGAGATTAAGTTTTGCGAATTTGGCTTGAAATCGCAAAAATGAATGTCGCAAAACGCAACCTGCGTGAATCGCAGAAATAAATGTCGCAGAATCTGTGAAATATGGCTTATCGCAATAATTTACGTTGCAAAATGCAAAAAGAATTTTAAAAGTTTCAAATATCGATAGTAGCTCTAAATCTTGACAGGATCGTGAACATTTTAATCATAATGAAGCCTAAAATTGCAAAAATTTATGTCGCAAAAATTAATGTCCGCAAAAATATCCTTAAGGGAGTTGCACTTGTATTTCGCTACTGGAAAAGTCACTGCATGAAAATAGGGAAAACCTGTTACAGACTACAAAAGATAAACCTTGCATGGACTATCAACAACCTTAGGACACGTTTACATGAAGACTTTCTATAGGCGAAATGAACTGTCGTGGCTTCTGTGATTGGTTAACAGAAGCCATGACAGTTCATTTCGCCCGCAACGATTTTCCATGTAAACGTGTCCTTAGTATAAATCTACCGTTTTTATCATAGAAGATTCACAAGGACACTTTTTCTGAATGAAAATTGATCTCAGAAGTTCATACGATGTTTTTGGGTTGTGGATAATATTCGTTTTCCTTTCATCGCAACTAAAATGCCCTAAAATCTCATAAATAACTTTTGAAATTTCGTGAGAAATTGAGTTTTGATGTCTCTAATCGGGTTTCAGCAAAAATCTCCTAAAAAATTAATCAAATCTCCTGGAACATTTATGATATTTTAAGTCAAATTACTCGATTTCTCTTAAAAAACCAGGGGAAAATCTACTTGAATCTGTTACACGTTTTTTTGAATTAATGATTTCGAGTTACTAAAATTCAACATTCCTTTAACTCGAGGATTTGCGGTAGGCTAATGCTTAACTCGAAGAAATTTGTGACATTAATTTTTTCGAGCTAGTAACTCGATAAATTTAATGCCGCAAATTTCATCGAGTTAAGTTTATCTATTGTGACGTCACGATTTGTCATATATGACGTCACACATTCCATTAACTCGAACATTCCTTTAACTCGAACATTCTAACTTGAACTTTTCAAATCGAAGATTGGACACATTCTATGAACTCGAACATTCCATTAGCTCGAACATTTTAACTCGAACTTTTCAACTCGAAGATTAGACATCCCTTATATTTATAAACAAATGTGTATGAGTTTCTTGTCATGTTATCCAGGATTCAGCCGTAATTGGTTAAGTTTATGCGAATTTCGGCCTGGCTGGTTGCTATGGAGTTGCTTTCTTAGTTTTAACCCAAATCTTAGCAATTCGGTTACTGATAAAAAAAACGTGTAAAAGTTCCTATTACTTTTCATGTTTGATTTTGAGTGGCAACCGTGGAAAATATAAATAGTAAATTTTGAATGTGCTTTTGCTAAGGGACCGTCCACGAAACTCGTATCGTTATACGAACCATTTTCATCACAGAAGAAGTGTTTTTGTGCATACTAAGTACGTACGAAAACACCCCTTTTGTATGAAAATTGATACGAATTTCCAAAATAGAATACAACTTGTGAATTTTGTTTATTTAGATAAGAAGTCAAAATGCCAATGAAGAAGTTCAAGACGATTCACGCGTAGAAGTCGATGATAATGATATCATTCGAACTGCAAAAGTTGTGTTTATCTTTGAAAAGAAACATACACGCGTTGCTGCTGGTTTCTTGAACATCTACAAAAACAATGCCTTTGGATTTGCATTGATGTCACCTGTTGATAATCGTTTACCAAGACTTATGATACCATTAAATGATTGTCCCGAACAGTTTAAAACGCGACCAAAGGATTTTGATAAAACTTTATTCGTTGCACATATATCAAACTGGAGTTTGAATATGGCATTTGCATCAGGGAAATTGATGCAAAGTTTAGGTGAAGCCGGTCATATAGAGCCAGAAACGGAAGCCCTACTGATATCTAACGATATTGATAGCTCGCCGTTTCGACAAGATGTTTTGGCATGTCTACCTGATGATAAAGAGTGGGGCATCTCACAAGAAGAGCTAAAGAAACGCTTAGATCTTCGTGAAGAATGTATCTTTTCGATTGATCCAGCTACAGCACGAGATTTAGATGATGCTCTTTCGTGTAAGAAGATCGATGATGATTTATTTGAGGTTGGCGTCCATATTGCTGATGTCAGCCATTTCATTGAGCAGGGGAATGCACTTGATAAAGTAGCAATGCAACGGGCTACAAGTGTTTACTTAGCACAACGTGTTATTCCAATGTTACCGTCAGTATTGTGTGAAAAGCTATGCAGTTTGAATCCTGGTGTAGACCGACTTGCATATTCAGTCATATGGAATTTACGTTCTGATGGGACTGTTGTGAAGGAATGGTTTGGTCGAACTGTAATCCGTAGCTGTTCAAAGCTGTCCTACGATCATGCTCAACAGCTGATTGAAAGCAATGATAATGATGAGTTGGACTGTGAGCAATTTCCCAATATACATGGTGGATTTTCTTTGGTAAAAGTTCAACAGATTGTGAAAGTCTTACATGGTATATCTGTTCACCTAAGAAAACGACGTTTTGACTCCGGTGCTTTAAGACTAGACCAACCAAAATTATCTTATACACTAGATAAAACTTCAGGATTACCAAATGGTTTTGGTGTTTATGATTACAAAGATAGCAACCGATTAATTGAAGAGTTTATGTTACTTGCAAACATGGCTGTTGGACATAAAATTTATAAAGAACACCCAGATCGTGCAATCTTACGTTGTCACCCTCCACCACACCCAGTCATGATGGATGACGTTAATAAAGTTTGTAAACAAAACAATATTCCTTTTGACATTTCTGATAGTGCTAGTATAAGTAGATCTTTGGAAGCCATTTTACAACTTGAACCTGAGGTACGACAAACTTTAGGACCAGCCTTAACGTTACTGTGTACCAAACCGTTCCAAAACGCAAAGTATTTTTGTACAGGAAGCCTCGATAATGAAGCAGCATATCGCCATTATGCGTTGAATGTTCCTATATACACGCACTTCACTTCTCCTATACGTCGATATCCTGATGTCTTGGTTCATCGTTTTCTTACAGCAGCGCTGGATAAAAGTTATGAAATTCATGGACAAGTTAAAGAACTGCAAGCCATTGCTGAACTCTGCAATGATAAAAAATGGGCAGCTAAGAAAGCATCAGAACAAAGTTCGATGCTTTTCTTCGCTGTCTATTTGTTAGAATGCGGCCCAATGTGTGAAAAAGGCGTGGTTGTAGGCGTTCTGGACAAAGCTGTCGATGTATTATGTACAAGGTTAGGTATGGTGCAACGTGTTTACTGTGATAAACTTTCGCTGTACAAGCATGCCTTTAAAATGGTTGATTTGAAACAAGAATTAACGTTATACTGGCAAGACGATACGAACAAAACTATGGATGAAAAAATTGAAGCTATCACTAGAAGATTTGAACGAAACTGGCAAGGACAGAAAGCTATTGGTTCGAACTCAAAGCAGGAGGAATCCATTCCTAGTGATGCTATTGAACAAAAACTAACGATGTTCTCACCTGTAGAGGTTATTTTAAGTGTTGACAGGAATACACCAACAAAAGTTACAACATTATTAAAAAGTCCGTTTATTACAGATACTCCTAGTCTCAACCTTTGAGGTGTTTGTTTTAATTACAGAATTTAAATATTTGGAGTCCATTTGTTACAGATTCTTTAAGAGTAGAAACTTTCACGAGAAGAAACTTTCGCGAGGGAAAAAAATCGCGAAATAATTGGGATTAACTTTCGCGAATAGATACTTTCCAAATATTTAGCGAGAATAAACTTTCGCGAATTGCTAAATAAAGAAACATTTTTTATTCAAAAAACAATCGAAATAAATTAATTTAGGGCTTTTTTAAAACAATTTCATAGGAGAATAGAGAGAGCACGACAATTTTCAATAGTCTTAGATCAAAAGTATGCTGCTGTAAAAATTTTAAAGCATTTTTAAAATTTCGCAAAAATTTACAACTAATTTCGCGAGCATAAACTTTTGCGAATCGATCGATATTCGCGAAAGTTTCTACTCGCGAAAGTTTCCACTCTTAAAGTATTCCAAACTGAACATTCCGGTTGTTACAGATACAGTAAACTCCCGGTAACTCGAACCTCTAAGGGACCAAAGAAAACAGTTCGACTTAACGAATGTTCGAGTTAAGCAAAGCTGTTATGCATTAGGAAAGCTTCAAGGGACCGAAGAAAATAATTCGAGTTAACGCGAGCTCGAGATATCCGAGTTCGAGTTACCGGAATTATACTGTACTCCTAATCTCAACCTTTGAAGTCCATTTGTTACATATACTCCTAATCTCAACATTTGAAGTCTGTTTGTTACATATACTCCTAATCTCACCCTTTGAAGTCTGTTTGTTACAGATGCTTCTAATCTCAATATTTGAAGTCCGTTTGTTACAGATAGTCCTAATCTCACCCTTTGAAGTCTGTTTGTTGCAGATACTGCTAATCTCAATATTTGAAGTCCGTTTGTTACATCTCAATATTTGAGTCCGTTTGATACAGATACTCCTAATCTCAATATTTGAATTCTGTTTGTTACAGGTACCCTTAATCTCAATATTTGAATTTTATGACTGACATTAATTGCCTTGGTTGATAAAAAATCATGTACCGCAACTATAACATCGTACTTCTTTTACCCGAGGCAATGTGCGAAAACGCCTCTACTAAGTTGAAAATGATTTAATATACGTTACAATGGTTACTGAGTCAACAAATGTTCGTATAGGAAATCGTACACTTCTCCTTTCAGAAAAAGAGTTCAAAAACACTCTCTTGAGATGAAGATAATAACATAGAATTCCTTAAGAAAGAAACATCTCTATTCATATGCATAAAGATCTTGGTTGTATACCGGTTCGTTTGTTTCAT
>JAUCNQ010194986.1:0-14427 GCA_032352715.1 Bougainvillia muscus
ACAATAACACTTCATCTAAGGTAAAAATGAAGCGAATTGTGAAGCGAATTTAAGCGAATTTTTGAGACGGTTCCTAATGCTTTGACTAAAGTATCAAAAGTGTGTCAAAAGTGGATGCCTGAGAAGTTGTTCTTTTGGTACACATTTCGGCAAATCGAGCAATACTGGTAAAACTGTCCAAAAGAATGCGCCCCATGTGTGTTTCATTCCACTGTTGATTGTTTTTACTGACTACAACACAGGAGGAAGACATTGCAATTTTTGCCTATTTAAAAGAGGCTGAAAACGCACAGGACGTTCAAACTGCGCATAAAGAAATATGCCCTAAGACTACTAATAAAATGAACGCATTCTAGTATATATGCTATTTACAAATTTAAGACACTGTAAAAGGGGTATTTTTTTTTAAAGAATAAAAGCTGACAACTTTAATAAGGCTAACTCTATCCATTCATTCAGCTGAGGGTCTAACATTAGCCAAATAGTTGCAATGGCGATATGCACTGAATTACGAACTTGAGCAGTTTCAAAATTTTAATTTCAAAAATTGGTAATGCCAAACTGTTTGCTTATTATTCAACTTCCTGGCTTAAACTAGTCTATCAATTCGTGTACTTTCTATCTAGGGAGAAGTGTCTTTGTGTATCCTTAGTATGCACTAAGACACTTTTTCTTAGATGAAAATGAAGCGATTTATGAAAGAAACAAAAAACGAACAATAAAAGTATAAATATTAAGGGTTCGTCTCAAAAATTTGCTTTAATTCGCTTCACAAATCACTTCATTTTCACCTCAGATAAAGTGTTATTGTGCATACAAAGTATGCACAATAGCACTTCATCTGAAGTGGAAATTGACAGGAATGAAGCGAAATTATAAAGCGAATTTTTTAGACGGTTCCTAAAAGCAGGAATCAATAAAATTGCTATCACTCCCATTTCAAATCATCTTTACGTAAAGTACATTGTATCTTACGAACTTGTTTTAACATGTCTAAATTAGGATTTGTTGTAGTTCCGACATGATGTTTTTCTCTGTCTTTTGTACGTACAGTTGTTACTATTTCAAATTCTTGTGATTCACCTATACGAACTGTTTTATTTTGTTTCGATTTATTTGTTTTTGTTTTTGTTGTTTTAATTTTCGAACTTTTAAAATGATCACGTATTGTATTTATTTGTTTACCTTTTTGTTCCATTTTTAAAACAATTCGTTCAAGTTCTCTTTCCAAATCTCCCTTTGTTGCTTCATCTTCCACTTTTTGAAGGTCAGATGAAATATTGTAGTGTTCGCTGAAGAATAGAGGGGTAACAGGAATGATAAGGGTGAAATAATTTTAAGACATTTTTACTCATTAAGCACACGGGTTTCTGTGCTCACGGCGTTTTGGGCTTCTTATACAGAAAAATCCCTTCTGGATTGCAGCTGTGTGACAAAAATACAACTTATGATCAATCTCATATTAATCATGTGGGCATAGTGCTAGCTTATGAACAGTCCAGAAAATTGGTATCGTAAGTACTTTCTGGGATGGAATGATCTCCATTTGTGCTAAGAAATACTTTGGATAGGTACACATCAGGTTAGGAACCGTCTCAAAGATTCGCTTTATAAATTCGCATCATTCCTGTCAATTTTCATCTCAGATTAAGTGTTATTGTGCATACTTTGAATGCACAATAACACTTCATCTGAGGTGAAAATGAAGCGATTTGTGAAGCAAATTAAAGCGATTTTTGAGACGAACACTTGATGATCAAGTACCTTATTGATAAAAATTATTTTGCAGGACCGTCCAACGTTTTTTAAAGAAGAAGAGAAAAATATTTTAAAGCTATATTTAGGAGAATAGTCCAGGCAGCAATTAAAGCCTTTTAAGCGTTCGCCTCGGACGCTGCCTCCTAAATTAAGACGGCGAACGTGTTATGTGTTATGTAAAACAGTCTTAAAAATACCTGGTTTTCAAAGATAATTATCTTAGAAGCTCTACAAGAAATCTTTTAAAGGAAGAACAGGTTTGAAGATATAAACAATAAGTGTGTATAAATATTACTTACAACCCCAACTGAGCAAATTCATCTTGTAGTGTAGTCAAAAGTTCATGCATATTTTTATCGTCTATAGTAGGAACTTTTTTGTAACGTTCAGAATTCTTTGGTGAATTTGAGGCTGTCGATGATCTTCCAGTGCAGAGTTTATTGTGAGATTTCATAATCGAAAGAACATTTTGAACATTTGCTCCAAGCGAATGAGATGGACCAGTAGACTAGAAAGAAAACAACATGGAACTTAAAATTATAACGAGTAGAATCAGCCAATAATAACCATCAAAAAATGGTTTGTATCATATATTCAATTAAATTTGTTTCACAAATTGTTTCATTCTCATGTCAGATGAAGTGTCATTGCGCAGCCAAAGTTATTGAAAAGAAATTGGTATGAACTAATTTATACACATGGTGACCACAGAAATTCTAATTTCGAAATCCAGGACAATCCAGGACATATTTGGCAGAATTTCGAGGACTTTCCAGGACAATAACACAAGTTTTTTTAAAAGAATCAGGATTTTCAGCTTTAAAATCGGTTTTAAAATAATCCTTATGTAGTAAAAATTCAGTAAGTAGCAATTAAACAGAGCAGAATATTTTTTTGAAGCAACAAGTACAAAATATCAGGATAAATAAGGACAAAACAAAAATTTATTCAGATTTCCAGGACATTCCAAGGACAATAATGTATCCAAAATCTAGGACTTTCCAGTATTTTCCAGGACTTTGGTCACCATGCATACAGCAAATAATTGAGGTGGTTTCCAAAGAATCCTCATTATGGATTTCTATTTGCATAAAAAGTGTGCCAAGACTACGAAGTCCACTCGTCATATTTGTATTAAATCGTGGTTTATGTCAGGCATGCATAGGGAAGATTCCAAGCGCTCCAAAGTTACTATGTGAGAAAGTCTTAAGATTTCGCTATAAAATTGGACCAGCTCAAAATGATATTAGTGAGTTTACGCACAGACTAATCTACGACGGCAACGCTGTATTTACCTTTGTGCGTATAAGCTACATGCGTTCCATCCTGCAGGATGGAAAGCATGTAGCGTATATACACGAAGGTGAAGTCGTAGATTAGACTGTGCGTAACTCGCTATTAAAGGAGTAATATCAAACCTTTAATACCTGATGGTAACAAAATGGTCACACGCGCTTTAACAACCCTGAAGAATTTAGCTTATGTTTTTGCTACTGTTTATGATCAACACTAGGCATGATAGGATTGATAACTAAGTACCTATATGAATCCACCCCAGTATAACCTTTCAAATGATAACTCTTCAGTATATGCGGCAGGTATTTGGCACAAATAAAATGTTGGTCATATAACCAGTCTATTGTATTACCCTCTAACTATTCAGTACCTGTAATTTGATAAAGCTTCTTCTTAGGAAATTCACTTCAATCCTATTAATTGATATTCAGGAGAAGTGTCTTTGTGCATACTTTGTATGCACGATGAAAATGAAACTATTTGTGAAGCGAATGAAAGCGAAATTTTTAGATGAAACTCAAAAATTCGCTTAAATTCGCTTAAATTCGCTTCACAATTCGCTTTATTTTACCCTCAGATGAAGTGTTATTGTGCATACACAGTATGCACGATAACACTTCATCTGAGATGAAAATTAATAGGAATAAAGCGAATTGTGAAGCGAGTTTAAGCGAATTTTTAAATGAATTCTTACCTGACCAACTACAAATGGTATAGATTGAAAATCTGTCAGATAATGTGATGTTGATGAAGCCTGTCTAGGTGACTTCAAGACAGGATGAAGTTTACTTTCTGTAGGTGTGTTATAGGATGAACTTGTCTAAAATAACGGAAATTAAAATTAAATTACATTTACCCTTTAATTCAAAATGTTGTAAAATGGTTACACATACCTTAACAATCCTGCAGGGTTGTTACAGTATGTGTGACCATTTTGGATATCGCGAATTAAAGGGTTAAAATAGTGTTTACAGTCGCAATTAATTCTAAAAGCAAATATAGCAAGGAGCCGTCTCAAAAAGATTCTTTTTATAAATTCGCTTCATTCAAAAGTATGCACAATAACACTTCATCTGAGGTGAAATTGAAGCGACTTGTGAAGCGAATTAAAGTGAATTTTTGAGACGAACCCTAACTCAAAGTGTGGGTATACAATTATGGATATAACCCATGACAGAAGATGTGAAGCGTATTGGTGGCTACAGTTCACTTTAATGTCGGCTTGAAATGATCAGGCCGAAACAAATACCAAAGCAGTAACAAATGCAGGACAAAACGATATTGGACATCGGACAACTTTGCTAAGCTTTGATACAGACCGTTGATAAATCAGAAGACAAAATCCAACTTGGAGACTTATTTTTTGTACGACTGTGCAACCAAGCGGACAGCAAGGGCGCATCCACAAACGTATCAATTTTTGTACAGAAGAGGAGTCTTTGAACATACTTAGTATGTACAAAGACACTTCTTTTGCGATAAAAATAGTACAAATTGCGATACGAATTGTGTGGACGGCTCTGTTGGTTTAAACTTAAAAACAAAACAAATGAAAACACATCGTTTCATTGGCACAAACCTTTTTCTTTCGTTTCACCTTTCTTCTTCTATCATTGGGTTGCTGCAATACTTCTCGAGTTAGCTGTTGAACTGCATTGGTAGAGACAGTTTCCTGAAGCTGTAATATTAAAAATAATAAAATACCTTAACCTACTTCACATATAATATATTAGAGATTTTGAAGTGTTTCCTAATAATTTTTACCTTAAGGTGATAAATTTTTGCGTGGACTTATTTGTGCGAGTCCGATTTCTGGTGCATTTTGCGTGGATTTATTTTTGCGAATGGGGCATTTTTAATAAAAATGCGTGGATTGATTTTTGTGAACAGACTACTTTTCTATCTTTTTCTTTACACTTTACGTCTCTTTCCATAGCGTAAAGTAAAAAAACTGAAAAAATGTTTTTGTATGGATTTAATTTTGTGAATTATCAGAACCTCGAGGTTTTGCGTGGACTTATTTTTGCGAAATCACCCAAAATTAGCAAAAAAATAATCAATTTATGACCATCACCAAAATCTCTAATATATTATTAGTGAGCAGTTTTTCTTTTAATACAATATGTATTCCTTATACGCACAAATTCTCGTGAGATCACGAGATCAGCTTTGAACCCACATCCACCTACCCAACAAAAAATGAAGTTTTCAATAATTATCTGATCACACCTCGGCCAGACTTAAATTTTCAGAACGTAAAATAGGGGTGAATCTAATCTAGTGTATGAGGGCAGCGTCTGATCAGCTTAAGCTACCAAACCCCAAGCCTGGATAAAAAAAAAGGATTTATCTAAAAGAGCCTATTTTACATAAAAAGGGCTTTTTCACCATCATAATTCAAATGTCAATGTCAGATTGGCGGGTGCTTAGAAGGCCTGGATTAGTGTCTGATTAAATAAGAACTTTACCTTACTTGCTTTGTCTTGCAAGATCTTCCTATAATGTGTTTCTTTTTTAATTTTCTCTTCCAGACCACGAATCTTAATCTAAATTATATCGGTAAAATATACATTCTCAGGATAAGAATATGCTAGGAGTTGAATGGTGTATTTTTACCTAAAGGACAGTCTCAAAAATTCGCTTCAAATTCGTTTAAATTCGCTTCACAATTCGCTTCATTTTTACCTTAGATGAAGTGTTATTGTAACACGTAAGTTTTACAATAACACTTCATCTTAGGTGAAAATTATTAGGAATGAAACGAATTGGAAGTCGAAGATATTTTCAAAATCCAGAATACATTTCAAATCCGGAAATATATTCAAAATCAAGAAGTATATTTTAAATCCAGAAATATATTTTAAATCCAGCAATATTTTCAAATTGAGACGAACCCTAACAATCGAGTCACTTATTCATAATTTAACTGTCCAGTGATTTTATGTTCCGTAAATGAAACAACTCAACGAAATAATGGTTCCCAGTATCAATATCAAAATGAAAAAATACCTGCTTAATGAAAAATAGACCATAGATTATGCTTATCTTTATAATATTTTTAACCTACTTCTCACAAATAGTTTACATAGGTAAATGCATTATGTTTTTTCCTTGATGTAAAAAATAAGGGATCGTCCATAAAATTCATATCAAATGCACAAAAGGCACTTCTTCAAAATCAAATATTTAAAACGAACTTCCAAACGAATTTCGTGGAAATTATGGAAGTATGGAAGTCGAAGATATTTTCAAAATCCAGAATACATTTCAAATCCGGAAATATATTCAAAATCAAGAAGTATATTTTAAATCCAGAAATATATTTTAAATCCAGCAATATTTTCAAATCAAGAAATATTTTTAAAATATTCCGGACAGAATTGTTTAAAAAAAATTCCCTGAGTTTCCCTGAGTTTTGACATTAAAAAAGATACTATCTTCCCTGAGTCTGATCCAAAATGTATATGTTTTTCCCTGAGTCTTAATATAATGGTGAATACATTTGGGGGAAATGATTTCTATGTCTTCAGGATAGAGTCATTTAAAAATTCTGACTGTCAGATAGCATAATAATAAGAAATCTACTGAAGGGGTTCTTTAAAAAGTTTTTCAGTACTAGGTGAAAAAAGTTCCATGAGTTTTCCTGAGTTTTCCCTGAGTTCCTCCTTTTTACCCCATTTTCCCCTGACATTCCCTAATTTTCCCTGAAAAACACAAAAAACAACACTTTTTCCAGGTTTTCCAGGTTTTTCCAGGTCTGTCTGAACCCTGCAAGACCACCTATAAAATTTGCAATATTTAAGAACCCTGTAACTTCTGAAGTATATGACATTTTGACTTGAAATTTGAAACAAAGGTTCTTTGTGACGTGACAAATTTATTGATGACGTCATTTTTTCCGGAACCGGAAAATTTTCAGTTTTCCGGCAAAAGTCCAGAATATTTCAGGAACTCCAGTTTTTGGCGCCAAAATCCAAGATGGCGGCCGATTTTTGCACTGAAAGTATTTTCGAGACTCAGCTGCAACCTATTACAACTGTTTTACACCTGTATTTTCCAAGTAAACCTGATAATTTCACCGGAAATGAAGGTACCGAAATATGGGGGAAAATGAGACGTTTTATGACGTCATTACGACGTCGATGACGTAATCAACAAAATGACGAATGAGTTACTATTGTGCCAAGTTTCATTACCTAAAACCTAACCAATCAGGAGATGTTAGGGGGGGGGGGCAGTGTGAAGAGTCTGAAAAAGCCCAGGCAGATTAGGGTTAAATCCAGAAATATATTTTAAATCCAGCAATATTTTTAAAATCTAGAAATACTTTCACAATCCAGAAATATATTTTAAATCCGAAAATATATTTTAAATCCAGATATATATCCGAACAAAAATCAATCCAGACAGGTGACCCACAACCATGTGCAAAAACTATGCCCCAAAACTAACATCCATTTAAGTTTGGAGTTGCTCTTTAGTTTTGATTTGCGATTTCTTCGTGGTGTCTGCTACCAAGACACGACTCGCCCATATTGTAATAAACTCGATTTGTAGCCATTGTTCAGCTATTAGGCGCCAAAACTGACACTAAGGATAATCAGTTTACTTCAAAATCAGTATCGAGACGATTCGTGCGACAAAGTGTTACATTTAGAAGTTTAGCGTTTAATTTGGCACTGTGTCCAAAGTCTTTCATATAAAGCCTAGAAACTATCAATCTTCATGCCAACTACCAAACTAGCAATCTTCATGCAACTAAGCAGGATAGGTCCGGATACATTGCTTTTTTGGATTCAAACAAATTATTTCCCGATTTCAAATGTATTTCAGGATTTAAGAAGAGCTTTCTCGATTTCAAATATATTTCATGATTTGAGAAGAGATTTCGGATTTAAAATATATTTCTGAATTTTGAAAATATTTCCGGATTGGCCCCCCTCGGCTTCCATACTAAAGTAAAATCATTTTGTTGATTGTACCTGAAAAATACATTCTGTGCCAAAATACCTCAATAAGTGTTTGTGATTCTGTTAAATTCCTATGTTGCTTTTCCAAATCATCAAGTTTTGCAATTGCAGGTGATTCCATTTGCTGCTTAGAAGAGCCATTTGATGTAGATGTAACATGGGGTTCGTTTGATGAAAAAACGGGATATGGTGATGCTGCAGTTATCGGTGATCTTGTCATTTCAGTATAAGGTATATGTTTCATACCAGTGGGTGGTGAAAGTGTGTGTCGTGGTGAAGTTTGAATCTGATTGTTCTTGATCATCTGGCGCATATATTCTAATTGTTTTTCTAAGATTTCACATTTGCTTTGCGCATGTTCTAACTGATTTTCAAGTTCTAAAAATGGAGATATAGATGTGATTCGTCTCGCTTATTAATAAATTGTTTCATTTTCGCCTGAGAAAAAGTGTCAATGCGAATACAAAGTATGCACAAATACACTTCTTCTGAATGGAAATTGTTAAGAATGAATCGAATTTGTGAAGCAATTCTCGGAGATAAACCGAACTCAACAATTATCAACAATTATAAATGAACTGTTATCTTCTTTTTAAATTACTTTTCTCGTGTAGCTTATTACCCCAGTAGTGGTCTCTGATCTTGTTTTGAGCGATCCATTTAGTTTCCCACCATTTATGTTGACTTTGTGTAGTTTTAGTTGAGTTATACTTATGAACAATCACGCTTCTTCTCATATGAAAATGGAATTACAGTTGAACCCCGATTTTTCGAACAGCCACTCAAAGTGGTCAGATAGGTTAAGGGAGATCCAAGGGACCAACAAAAAAGTTCGAAAAAACAGGGTATTTGAAAAATCGAGGTTCAACTGTATTTCTGAAACGAATTAAAGGATATCTTTGCAAACGAACCCTAACCATACCTATGCTGTGCGAATCATCTGGTGTTGATGCAGATCTTTCTAAAGCTTGCTTTTCTCTTAATAGATGTTTGTAGTCTTTTGTTTCCGTTGCTAATGTTTGTAAATTATCTTCTGCCTTTGTTCGATCAGATTCTAATCGTTTAATTTTTTTCTGTAAACTTTGTAATGCTTCCATTACAGCTACAAATAAGGCAAATAACAATAACAATGCTAAAGGTTTCGATCATTTAAAATAAGGGACCGTCAAAAATTTATATTGGAAATTGTACGATATTATTATCTAAGAGGATGTATCTTTGTCCATACAAAGTATGCACACACAAAGACAATCCTTCTCAATAAAAATTGATACAATTTTGCATACGAATTTTGCAGACAGAACCTTCAAATTAATAAAAAGTAAATGAAGTGTTGTTGTACATTGGGTTGTGTGCAAAACTTCTAATAGAAGTTTTACACACAACCCCTTAGTCATCACCTAGTCAAATTATAACTTAAAGAAAATTAATTGAAAAAATGAAGACATCATTTGGCACTATAGAAGTAAAGGATTCTTTGGCATTCGATAAACCTTAGACTGTACAGTAGATACGTAGTAATTTAAAGGAAGAAACTTTCGCGAATAGAGGAGTGATGAAGATTTCGGGAGAAAAAACTTTCGCAGATCGAGGGAATTTGAAAATTTCACGGGAATAAACTTTTGAAAATCAGTAAAATTAATTTTTCCGAGAGAAGAAGTGAACAGGAAAATGAGGAATATTAAAGCATTTTGTTCTGTTCTGATGTAGTTGTAGATGTTATATGTAGTCTTATTTCTACCCTAATTCTGCACCACCACACAAACATTTGGTTTACAGAGCATTTCAAAAAATTAGACTTTTTATACGAGAATAAACTTTTGCGAATGATTATTACTGACTTTTCGCAGGAAGAAACTTATGCGAATTGAATGAAGTCAAATATTCCGCTGGAATAACCTTTTGCGAATTGAGGGAAATTAATGATTTTGAGGGAATAAACTTTCGCGAATATGGCCAAAATTCGCGAAAACCCAAAAGTTTTGCGATATGAATTTCGATTTGCGATATGAATTTCGTGGACTTACAAACCTTTCGATTTACTTTCATGTACTTCAGTAGCTTTAGCAGCTCTAGCTTTTAATGACTTGTAATCATCTTCAGAGTTCTGTATGCCAACATAAGAACTTTGACCTGAACCAAGTGAGGTATACGGTGATTCTACCGATCGTTCACTTTGAAGACTTTTGATGTAAGGTATACGATATGGACTATTCAATAAAATACCAAAGGATTTGGCAGCAACACCAACATTATCAGATGCTTGCAGATGACTGTTAATTGGAGTTTCCTGCTGGAAGTTTTTCAATAAACTGGTATCAGCTTTCTAAAAATACAAATTAAGGTACATCACAAAATTTGTATGCAAATTCGTATTAATTTTCATGCAGAAGAAGTGTCTATGTGCACACTACTTTGTATATGCAAAGACACTGCTTCTGAGACAAAAATGGTAAACATTGTTATTAGTTTGTTACTTTTGCAGGGTTGCCTCTTATCTATAATTTCATATTTCCAGCATTTTTGCCAAATTTGACCCCATATTGAAAGTGATGGGTCATATATAGTGACTAAAGGAGGCAGGGATATATCCGGAGAATTTGTCTACCACCATTTTTGTCCTTCAAGATTGATTTTTGTCCTTGAATATATCAGCAGAGCAGCTTGACCGAAGTGAGACCTGCGTACAACAGCTGTGGGGGGGGGGGGGGGAGGTTGATTGTTATTAGAATCGGTACATATTTCAACACCTTAACTTGATTGTTTTTAGAGAATATTTTATAGACTTGTTATTGTTTACAAAAAGTATGAGGTGTTCCTTTTAAATTTCATACTAGGAATTTACATGTGCCTCATGTGGGAAAAGTTTTTGGGAAAAGTAGTTGTTTTGCATTTTTAAATATATTTGCTGCAAAAAAAATTGCCCTTGGCCCTTGTAAAACATTTGCTTACGGTTAGTCTCAAAAATTCGCTTAAATTCGCTTTATTTTCACGTTAGATGAAGTGTTATGGTGCATACAAAGTATGCACAATAGCACTTCATCTGAGATGAAAATTAATAAGAATTAAGCGAGTCGTGAAGCGAATTTAAGCGAATGTTTGAGACGGTTCCTTAAATAAAGCATTTTATCAACCTTTGGTATAATAGTATATGCTACATGTATCCACTATAACAATGTTTTATTTCACACGTTTCTAGACATTCCTGTTGCTACTTTTGAAGTTCCCATTTCTATTTTAAAGATTTTATTACACTTGTCTCTTTATTACACAGCGTAGACAACCACTCTCCTACAGCACTTGTCTTTCCCTTATATCTTATTTTCGTGGTTACTTGTTGCAGGAATGACAGTCCAGAAATATTGATGAGATGATAATTTGACACTTAAGCGCTGTTGCCAGCTGGTAAAACAAAAAACTAAAAACACATGGACAGAAGATTCAGTTTAAAAACTCAATTAAAGATTGAATTCGTACCCTGAATAACGGTGGTAGAAATTCTCTGGATAAAACCCTGGGAGGGCCTGCCATTGTCAGCGACTGAGGAAATTTACGGTTGTAGTTCTTCTAGATTGGCTATAGATGCATTACTGTATGCATTTTTACAGACAAGTCTTGTGTTCCCCTGGCCCCTAGCATCCCTGGTCCTGTTATACCATTTGTTCGATAACCGCTAACGCCAGTATTAAATTGGTTTTATTTTAATTTAACACTTAAACAAATTGGTTTAACAGAGAATTGTGGAAACAAATACTAAGCTTAAGTGAAGTTATAGCTTAAAAAAACAGAATTCCAGCAATTCCAGAGGATGAAGCTGAAAAACATCCAGTAAGATATGAAAAACAATCTACTTCCAGCTTTTCCAGTTTTTCTAGCGGTTGTGGCAATACAACATTTTAATCAGCAGAGAACATCTGTAACTGAATGTAAGGCAAATCATACCATTTTCATCACAGAAGAAGCGTCTTTGTGCATACTTCACATAGACACTCATTCTGAATGAAAATTGATACGAATTGCGATATGAATTTTGTGTATGGTCTCTAAGAATATTTTGCCCATTTTGCCTAACGGCCCTGATCGGAAATTCCTGGCTAACACACTGCAAATATTGTGGACTAACTTGTTGGTATTATTAAACATTATCGAAGATGATGTTGGAGGTAAATGCTTCTTATTAATTTAACTAAAGAACTATTCCAAGATATCACTTACCAGGGGACTTTGCATACTTCCTAAGTTGATCATGCTTAATATTTCATTATCTTTCCTATAATGAAGGAAAATCAGGACTCAGAATATATAACATATAATATATCAAATTCTTAAGAGTGGAAACTTTCGTGAATTTCGCGAATATCGAAAAATTGGCGAAAGTAAAGCGACACGAAAATTCATTTATCGACCGATTCACGCAAGTTTATGCTAACAAAACTTTTTTTGAAGTTAGGTGAAATTTGCACTACCATGAGGCCGACATAACAAAGATGTGGTGTTAGAGTCATATGTGTCGGAAATAGGGTCGTTCAGTCGGTCAGTTGGTCGGCCATCAAAAAGTCATATTTTCGCTTTGACTGTCAAAGGCTTTCAGCAGATCCGGAAGTTTTCCTTCGCCGTATCACCGCCATTTTGCCACGAACTGCAAAGCATTTAAATTTTATCGCAAACCAATGTGCAAAAAGGAGCAAAATAGCAGCAAAATGGCGAAGAAACACTTTCCGATCTGCCGGAAAGTCAGTGACGAAGGAACAGCTAAAAGAACCCGGAGTTCGCCGACTCATTTTCCAGAATTTTTACGTTCGAAAATAGGGTCGGTCAGCTGCCTCTAACACCATATATTTGTGACGTCGGCCTGATGCGGTAGTTTTTAAGCTCAAAAAGTAGACGTGTTTTCTCCTTGGTCTGAAATATTAGAATAGCAATAACGGTAAAACAACACTGTTTTCATAGGGATCTGTGTCAGGGTCCAACTTGCACCACTTTAGAGTGCCCTTCACTCACTCCAATATCGTTGTGTATTCATTTTTTTCTTCTGGGCGTTTTTTCTCTCTAGTATAGTCTAGTGATAGTGTCTAGTTTTGATTGATTCAAGTCAAATTTTTAACCCTGGATATTAAGTTGTTTTATGGTAGTTTTCTGGGATGTTGTAAAACGGGGATCCGGATCAGTTTTTAAAAATAATGCCCCTCTCTAAATTATCCGGTATATTAGAGATATTTTCTCAACGTTGTAACCAGAGCCTTCTCAAAAGTTAACATTTGCATGTCTGAATTTCAAAATTATTTCGTAAATAACAAACTTATTGAGATGTAACATACGTATTGATGGGATACCTGAATTAAAACTTTATAAAGAGAAGTTAAATTTAAACGGTAAAAAATTGATAAACGCCACTGGATTCCAGGTTAGGCGAGGCCCGAGAGCGAGGTTGATAAAAAATAGGCTGGGTATCTATTTTGTTCTTACCGTAAATGCTCTCTCATTGGCGTTTATCACATTTTTCAACCTTTTGACTGGGCGTTTATTGGAGAGGGCGTTTAATTGATTTTGAAGATATTGGGGCAGGCGTTTAATAGAGAATACAACAAGATTTCATTCCATTCAACTACTTTAAACTGCCAGTGTCAATGAAGTTGCCCTCTTCTTCATCTCTTCGTCAAAGACCATTGCATGTCATCCGAATCAGAGAGTGTAGATTTGATCATGACTTATTTTCTTATTTTATATCTCTACTAATAAACACCAGGGGCGTTTAATAGAGCAGCGAGTCAAGCCATGACTGTGTCATGGCCTGGTGCAACTGGGGGTTTGGGGGGCGTTGTCAGCCCCCTCCCCCCCAACGGGTTCAGGGCAGAGCCCTGATGGGGTTAGGGGGCCCCCGAAAATTTTACGTTTTTAGCTATTTCAGTGCCATAAAATAGCTTATTCTGAAACAATTTTAGCAACATATCTTAGACGCAAATGGAACGCGTAACATGCTTGGTTACCATGTTTGTTTTTTGTACATTCTCAGATCTATTCTAAATTGCCGGTTGCTGATCCCTGTAAATAAAGCCGGTTGCTGATCCATGTAAATAAAGCTGGATTTCCACTCGCTGAAAACTTTCTGAGAACAGAACATTTTCGGAAAAGAACAAAAGAAAAAGGTGAAATGTTTTTTACGACGGAACCGACAAATCTTCTTCAGAGAATTCCCGCTGAGAAAGAGTATTCTTCGGGGAATTTCCCTATAGAAATAACATTCGAAAAAAAAGAAGTTCGAAAATAAAAATAAAACAACAATGACATGACAGTGCAAAATCAAACTGTTGAAATATGTGTCAGCATAGCTAGCGAAGAGAAAATTAAACTGTTTTTTTATTTTTATATAGCTGTAGCTATACTATTGTACTGACACAAGGCT
>JAUCNQ010195097.1:0-14424 GCA_032352715.1 Bougainvillia muscus
TGATGTAAATGGTACATTTGCGATACGAAGAAATGACGCGCAAAGACACTTGTTTAGTGATGTAAATGGTACATTTGTGATACGAAGAAATAATGCGCAAAGATACTTGTTCAGTGATGTAAATGGTACATTTGTGATACGAAGACATGATGCGCAAAGATACTTGTTTAGCGATGTAAATGGTACATTTGTGATACGAAGAAATGATGCGCAAAGACACTTGTTTAGCGATGTAAATGGTACATTTGTGATACGAAGAAATGATGCCCAAAGATACTTGTTCAGTAATGTAAATGGTACATTTGTGATACGAAGAAATGATGCGTAAAGATACTTGTTCAGTGATGTAAATGGTACATTTGTGATACGAAGAAATGATGCGCAAAGACACTTGTTTAGTGATGTAAATGGTACATTTGAGATACGAAGAAATAAACATAAAATAAAAAAACAATTAACCTATGTAAACCTGTGTTGACTGCAGAAGTGTTCAACAACACTAAATCTTACCTATATAAACCTCTGTTGATAGCAGAAGCGTTCAACAACACTGAATCTTCTTGGTTGTAACCAGTGTAAGAAGCAATGGCGACAATAGAATTAATTCCTAAATCAAAGAGAAATTGCAAATAATCATTTGTAAAAAGGCTTTTTCCTGATTTTTTTTATCTGTTTGCCCATACAGTGGTCTCATACACATGGTTCCTACAACATTTTTCTAATTAATTTCCCTGACTTTTTCCTGACTTTACCCAACCTAAAGTTCACACGACCATTTAAATAATCTCAAGAGAACTTTAGACTACACACTATTTCACAACAAAAAGCTGTGGTGCAAATGTGGTGATAATATTTCCCCGAATAAACTTCTTAAATTTTCCGTGAGTTTTCCCTGACCAAAAGAAAAGAAGATGACCAATTTCCAGGTTTTCCCTGACCTGTAGGAACCGTGCCTGTGAGTACAGTTTCAGATGAATACAATTTAGAAATGTTATTTTCATATCGCGTCTTTATTGTGCTTGCGTATAATACATATTTCAGAAAAGTTGATTCTAAACAACACCTTACCTGCCGGTAACTCCCTAAACTTCAAGAAATCCATTGACCTGGTCGTGACAAGCGGTTTTTGTGGATAGTAGAGGACATGAGCCAACGTGTCCATACGAACATGAAAATTGGTGATGTAGACGCCCATGGCTTGTTTACCCATAGCAGATTGATAAGTGTTACGTGGAGACTAAGGTGAGATACACAAAATATGAATACAGAAGAATTGTTGAGGTAACATATGGTATCAAAATTTCGAAAAAGAGGTTTGTGGATGTATTGAGCATCTAACTCACACCAACTTCACCATTGTTAGAGCAAAACTGAAACCCAACCAAGTTTCTGTGATCAGAGGTAACTCTAATTAATTACACGTTAATACAGCGGATTAGATAATTTATATTACAGATTGTCCAGACCCTATTCCAGACGCTACCTCTTAATAATGAAGAAGAAATTGCCCGCTTTATGTAAAATAGTCCTAAAAAAAACTAGCTATATATTTAGCACTTTTTTTAACCCTTTAATTCATAATGTTGTAGAGTGGTCACACATACTTGAACAATCCTGCAGCATATGCTGCAGGATTTTAAAGTCTGTGTGACCATTTTTGGACATGAGATAAAGGGTTAAATAACAAATGCCAGTTTGCAACTAATCAGACTCTGCCTTCCATTTTGTAGATTCGACAATGTTGTCATTAATATACCTGGTTATGATCAGGAAATGGAATAATTGAAGCACAGACACCAAGTATCATAGACGGATGAATTTCACAATGAGTATAGGTTGAACAATAAGAGTGTTCTCGATCTTCCAAATCTTCTGGAGTCATGGCTATCATAGATGTTTCTTCTTCATTCACATCAACATACTCCACTACACCGTTACCAACCAGCTCTTGCCACCTATAAACATGAAGTGGAAACTTGAAAACCTATTTTTGGATACAAAGATTTGTGACGAATGAAAGGATACTTTTGAGACTAACTCCACCTTTACACCGGTGTTAATGAAGATAATAGATGAATATGGTCGTGCACGTGGCCCTATTAAGAGTAAGTCTAACCTACGGCGGTAATGCTTTATTTACCTTCGTACATTATAGGCTACTTGGATGGAATGCAAGTAGCCTATACACAAATGTGAAATGTTTGTTACCGTCGTAGATTAGACTGTGCGTAAACTTGATAATGACAAATATAGCAGTAATAACAATTGTGTCATTCTTACAGACTGACATTGAACTTGATCAAACATAACAGCCCACGTTTGAGATGCACCCGATATACAGAAGCCTTCATTACCCAAAATCATTGTATTCTCTTTCCTTCAGTCGTTCAATATGACTTTTCTTGAGTAACAACTTTTGGTTTTCAACAATAAGAAGTGGTCGACAAACACGTCCAGCATCCGTGTAAATACGGATTTCTTTGTCACGAATATCTCGAACCATTGAGACCTGAAAGGTAGTTCTGACGTTTAGATAATTGCGCATGAAAGAAATATGTGCAAGATGTGTACCATGGACCAAGATGTGTGTCTTTATATCCTGGACAAATCAGTTCCCATCTCGAGGAAAATCACAAGAAGAGAATTTAGGAGATTACATAAAGATCAATTAGGGACTGTCCACAAAATTCGTATAAATATTCATTCAGCAGTTTTTCTGTCATGAAAATAGTATCGTTTCCGATACGAAATTTGTTGACGGTCCCTTTGTTGACGGCCCTTTAGAATTTAAGCAGCATTCTTTTCTTTATACAAACAATGAAATTTATTATAGGACTGTGCACACTATTCGTATCGTAATACGAACCAATTTCATTGTGCATACAGGCATACTTATTTTGTGCAAGTGTACACACAATTACTTCTTTTGCATGAAAATTGATACAAATTTCTATACGAATTTTGTGGACGGTCCCTAAGGTCTCCTTCGGAAGCTAACACTACATATTTTCAAAATAATATACAACATTTTGTTGCAAAGAGGAGGAAACTAATGAATATAAGAGAAATTTCTTAAGAGATTTATGCAAGAGACTCTGAGCATTTTTACATAACTACCCCGAAACACATACTTCAGAGACAATGATATCCATCTGTCTTCTCAACCTTCTTAAAGTCATAATAAGTTGCTCAGGATCACGATGGATCCCCACCCAACATCCATTCACAAAAATCTTTGTCGAACTAAAAACATAATAAAGTAACTCTAATGGATTCCCACCCAACATCCATTCACAAAATTCTTTGTCGAACTAAAAACATAATACAGTAACTCTAATGGATTCCCACCCAACATCCATTCACAAAAATCTTTGTCGAACTAAAAACATAATATAGTAACTCTCATGGATTCCCACCCAACACCCATTCACAAAAATCTTTGTCGAACTAAAAACGTAGTACAGTAACTCTAGAATAGCAAAATTGTTTTAGCTATAATGAACGAAAAAAAACTAACCGAGTGAGGTAAAACTAATCCTCGTAATCTGTAACATCTTTTTTTTTAAGCAATTTTGGACGTGAAGATTGAACAGATTCTCTATGAAGCCATTTTTTGGAGTAGTCATTAAATAGAATAAAAAATACACAGTGGGCAGAGTATTCTCATTTCCATTTAATACCCCCCCCCCCCCGTTTTTAAAAAAAATCCTCCATCCCCCATCGCATTTTGTGCCCCCACAGCATTTTGCACTCCCTGAGCATTTTGTGGCATCGCTAGAGGAAACTAACTAACACCACGGAAAAAGAGCTTTGCATGGTATCTGACATATTCTTCTTCTCTGATATTGAGCTCAAGAGAAGCTTAAAGACTAGTTTGATGTTGAAAGAGAAAGGATCAGTTATGGTTGAAGTTTAAGATGATACGAAACCAGTCTCAAGGCCCTATTCCAGAACTTTTACAGGGTTGCCACCAAAAAATTGATGTCAAATTGCAGGACTTTCCAGGACTTTTTTTCACTTTTTCCAGGACTTTTACACTGCAATTTCCAGGACTTTTCCAGGACATTTTTAGAAATTCCAGGACTTTCCAGGACTTTTTGAGACACCCGAATATGTGAAGAAGAGAAAAACACTATTTCGCCAGCAAGTAATATTATAGCAAGGAACAACTCGAACAAGTAAGACAAAATGACGGATTAATATGCTGTCCCTACCAACTAGTGTTAACACAGGTTTCATACTCATTTTGGATAATCTTTATCCCCGATGTTGGCCAAAAATTATACTTTTCCCCCTGATTTTCAAGTCGTAAAGGCATGTTTTCCCTAAAGTCATATGAAATGGCCACCTTTTTCCCTGATATACGAATTAACGCTTTTTCTTAAAGTTGCATGATCTTTTGTAACAAGACACTACTACATACATCCAATCTGAGGCATGGATGGCAGAACGAATCTGCAGTTCCGGAGTGCTGGAATTTAGTCATCTAATAAGGCACCACCCTGGTTGGCGCTGAGCTAGAAATTTTCAATTTTAACCTCTCCAGAACCCGGAAAAAGCATTTTCTGCAAGGAAATTGTGAAACTGTGATGACAATGACTCCTGCCACTGAGAAAATCGGATAAATACAAAAGAAATGTCTACTTAGCAAAAACTTAGGGGGCTGGAGCCCCCTAAAGCTTCTACCGCCCATGTCAGATAAGTACTGTCTACGAAAAAAAAGTACAACTCACTGTTTAGTTCATCTAACCAAGCTTCAATAGAAATTGGTTTGCAAATGTTGGAATTAGGTCTTGAATTAGGGCTCCAAGTTCCCTGATCTTTCCCTGACATGTTCTATTGATTTCCCAAATTCCCTCATTTCTTCAGGTTTTCCCTGATTACTTAAATTATGCCCCTTTTAAGGTTTTCCAGGTGGCGTATGAATCCTGTACCAAGGTAGAATGCACACAAATCATTCCTGTAACATATATTAGAAGGAAAAACGGCAAGTAAAATACCAAACACCTTGAAAAGTTTGCACTGACAAAAACATGGAATGAGCTCTATAAAATTCCAGGACTTTCCAGGACCCTTTTCTAATTCCAGGACTTTCCAGGACTTTCCAGGATTGTGGCAACCCTGTTTTAAGGGTCCGACAATCGGACGTTACCCGTTGAATAATGACGAAGAAATTGATGCCCCTTTTATGTAACATAGCCTTATAAATACCCAGCTTTCAAAGAAGGTATTTTTAGGACTCTTTTTACATGAAATTTGCATTTCTTCAACTAATCGGACGCTGCCCTTCTATTCTAGATTAGGCCCTGAGTCTATTTCCCATAATTTTACACATACTCTCTTATAGCTGAAGGACTGATTTCTTCTAAGTTTTCCATAGCCCATTCTTCTAAAAACTCAAGAATTGGACTTGGTTGCGAGCCGACTGATATGTAGGCCATTAATGCTAGATTCTTTACAAGACCAACAGCTTGGCCCTAGTAAAATAAAATATTGAAATTATATTATTCCAGGGTGCAAGATCTACTGCTGATGTTGAGAATGACGACGTTGCCAAAACAGCAGGCCTTATAGCCAACCGAAACTATACTTCTAAAGGTATATATAAAATGAAAATGTTTCACAGCTGCCATATTAGATGTGTTGGCTGTGCCTAACAGGAAAAACACATGTGAACATAACAAGTCTAAATTCCTTCGGTTATTTAATAATACACTAAGCACAAAATAAACACATACCTCAGGTGTTTCTGCAGGACAGATCATACCCCAATGTGTATTGTGCAATTGTCTTGGTCTCGCTAATTTGCCATCACGTCCAATGGGAGAGTTCAATCTTCTCAAATGTGATAAGGTTGACGCAAACGTTAATCTGTTCAATACTTGACTCACACCAGCACGAGCTTGATGTGCTTTTTTCTGATCACCCCAATTTCCTGTTGCTAAGGAATACCTCAGACCATCTGTGATGGTTTTTGTTTTGATGGCAAGATCAATTTTAAAATCTTTTCCTTTATCAATGAATTTCTGTGCATATAAACGAACTTCTTTTATCAGGTTTTTGAACAACCTAAAGAGAGAAATATAATGCAAACACGACTTTAGTAAGGAACCGCCCACAAAATTCGTTTTGTAATACAAATCATTTTCATCACAGAAGAAGTGTTTTTGTGCATACTAGTATGCACAAAAACACTCCTTCTGTATGAAAATTGATACGAATTTCGATACGAATTTTGTGGACAGTCCCTAACAGATTGTCTACAAATTGCTTTCAAAGGAGTAGCCACAGTAATACCAGCTTTGTGTATGGTATATTCTCGCTGAGAAGATACAATCTTTCAATCTAGTCTTAATACCTTTCACAAAAAACTATATAAACAAATATGAGTCTGCCTATTGTGAAATCGAGGTATCTACCTAAGAAATGCTAGCTTTAAAAGGACTATGGACCCTAAATGTGGTCCTGGAGTAGACTGATTGTTGAGTGTCAGTTTTTTAGAATAGGAGAGCAGCGTCCCTTCATTTGAATAACGGAAAAAAAAATTTTAACGAATGTCCCCAAAATACCTGGTTTTTAGGGTGCAAATTTTTGAGACGAACCCTTATTGAAAACTAGGTATGGTGAAATACCTAGGTACAGACCAGGTATTTCTTATTATTGTGAGGGTAAACTTGCCATAGGTGATAGTGTGGGTAAAAAGTAAAAACAAAACAAATAAATTAAGTTTAGCAAAACGTTTTCGGTTTTATTACCATCTTCAGTGCTAGTAAAAATTGATGTTAAAATTTTAATTAAAATCTACAAGATATACATACATACAGAGTTACAGTTCTTATTATTATTATTAAATGGGTAACGTCTGATTGTCGGTCCCTAAAAGGTCTGGAAAAGGGCCTGTCTATCTCAGAACTATAAACATACCCTCTAAATAAAAATGCAAGAAGTGGTCCAGCAAGATCCAATCGTTTATTTCCATAATGATCACGATCATCTAACTCTCTACGACCCAATGCAGCAAGCAAAATACGATGGACCATGTAACTAAAGAAAAGAGTAAAGTTAATTTTCATGATACCTAGCAACCATTCTTTTTAAATTTCTTGTCGTTGAACGAGAGAAGCATAAAGGTCCTTTGTTAGTAATCAGCGCAGTATCAAGACATCTCAAAATTCTATCGCATGACTCAACAGTCGAAAACATGGGCAACATTGTAGAACAACCATATGTAGAACAACCAAAGTATTCTAATTGATAAGTTCATTTTCTCCAACTCAGTGAATTATAGCTGAAATGATTATTATGGAACATAACTAACCCTAAGAAATAGGCTTTCTTTGTTTCACAGAAGTCACTTGTTCCTACATGTGGTAACATTTCTTTTTGTAAAATTTCTCTTGCATATTTTATTCTTTTTTCCTTTGTTACACCAGGTTTGGCACCACGAGTACCAATGAAATTTAAAGCAACATTCTGTTCTTGAACAACAAAAGCTTCGTCAAGAGAAGGTTTAACCTAAAATCCAAATGAAAAAATGGAATCCGAAGACGTTACTTAGACTGACACCAATAATGACAGGTGATGGAGGAAGCATTGTTGAAAATAATTCCTTTCACTAAACTTTAATAAGCTTCAACTACAGCTTAAGGGTGATACCACGCATTTTGGACAGATTTGGATCATCGCAGAATTTTGATTTGTATCCAAAGATAATACGATTTGTATTACATTGATTGTATGTTCATCTGTTTAATAAGTTATGACTGCAAAGGGTCTGCCAACCAATCAGATGCTGCCCCTGGAATTATCATGGTTAAGTGTCCCTTTTATTAAAAAATGCTTAGTTTTCTTTGAAACTAGGTATTTTAGAGCTCTTATATATAAAAGAGTACCCTTTGTTATTAAACTGCTGATTGGACGCTGACCTCTTATACTAGATTAGGCCTTGGTAAACAATATCAAATCCTATGGTTATTAAGTTATCATACCATTTCCATCATTTCAATGTCTTCAAAATCATAAATAATATGCTCCAGAATATCGCGGTCTGATACAAAACCCAAAGCTCTGAACACTATCATAATAGGTATTTCTTGACGAATGTATGGGATAGTTGCAATAATACGCTGACCAATAGGCCCTTTCTTGGCACCACCACCACCCCTTGCTAACATGGAGATAAACATTGTACTTGTGGGTCGCGAAGACTGTTCTAAACATGACCTGATCTCGCATGTATAAGCATATTTTGAATCTTTCTTTTGAAAGACATAGACAGTATTGGTAGCCATTTTTTCCTGTGCAATTAATACTTTTTCAGATCCGTTTATGATAAAATAACCCCCTGGATCCAGAGGACATTCGTTCAGTTCAGTAAGATCACGATCAAGTAAACCATTTAAAACACAATAAGTTGAACGCAACATAATAGGTATTTTTCCGATATATATTTTGCCATGTTCATCTGTTTCCGGTTCCTGACCATTTCGAGTAACGGTTTTTGAAATATCCACATAGAGAGGTGAAGAATACCTATAAGTTAAAATAAACAAATTGTATCAGGTCCACAATTTTCATACAGAAGGAGTGTTTTTGTGCATACTCAGTATGTAATAGGCGAAAACAATTTAATTAATTGTTCTACGGGCCCGACCAACCCTGTTTTGTCAAATCGAAAAAATAATAATTTCGATTTCACCATTTAAAAAAAACAGAACTGCAAAAAATAATATAAATATCCCTTTATAAATATCCTCATGTCTCTGTTTGCATCTGTTCTTGTAACATTTCCTATTTACGATCACGGCATAGGGCAACTGTTCATCTATCTTTGTAACTTTTTATGCAATGATTCGGCCCGATGTGAAAGATACACCAAAGCTCCATCGTAGGGCTCAAAAGAAATGATTATCTTCAGACACTTTAAACTTCACTATTTAATCATTTGAACGCTAGGTGTTTTGGGAGAAACATTTTTTTTGCACATATATTGCTTAAATTAATTAGGACTTTAATTCTCCATCGTGATGCTCGTGACTGGATCTGCCACAATGTCCGATAAAAATATTATCGCTAGCAATAAAATTATATTCCAATTCTGATTTCAGTATTATCGGCTAAAGATGCTGAGGCAGATTCAGAACATGCTTTTACTTAGAAAATAAACGTTCGCGAGATATTAGAGAATTTAGATAAAAACATTTTTTAAAGAAATAACGGTGTTTTTTCCTAACATGTTCTTTCTGTTTTTACTCAAAGAGTAGAAACGATGCATCGTGCTTGAAATAAATGTCTTTATTTCACTTTTCCTTACTAATACTATAAAGTATTTATGGTCACAAATTCGACCATTCGCAAAATTAATGTTCGCAAAATATTTACCATTCGTCAATTTGCGGAAATTATCAATGTTTGCGAAATGCAACTTTTTTGGACTTGCGAAAACTAATGTTTGCGAAAATTAATGCACTTAAGGTGGTCACAGCAGTAAAATGAAGACTCAAAGTCATTAATGTTTCATTGCTTTATGTACATAAATAAATATATCAGCAGTTCGCTAGAAGATATGTCCTGTGAGTTTATTAAGAAGAGATTTCAATCGTCTTTATTATGTCGCCTTATATTTTTTATATATTCATTACTTTTCTATTCACAAGATAAACAGATCAATACGCCTGCAACACGCAGACACGTGCAATATTTTCCAAATCTCCCTGATTATATTTACTGACTTAATCATATAGCTGCAGACTTATTCAAAACATACTACTCCAGTCAAACAAAAAAACCAAGGTGAAAAATGGTATGTAAAATGTAATTTTTACAAACTCAAAAAATTGATTATTCAACCGCGAACACACTCACCTAAAATTTATTAACTTCTTATATACGAATAAAAATACCGAATGTGGCCAATGCATTGTGAACGATTAGGATGAGAGAAAATCTGCCTGGAGGAAAATATTTTTTCATTGCCGACCCAATATACGAAAGAAAAATATTTTTATTTACCGAACGACCCCATAAATTTCTTCGACCCGCCCGTAGAACAACTAATTAAATTGTTTTCACCATATAGCTAGTTGTATATAGAGATTCCTTAGGCTACAGGCCTGTTTTTGTTCTCTGCAACTTGCTACACCTGGAACTATAATTTTAAGTGACCATTATCACTGTTTATAAGGGACTGTGTCATAGTTTCTACCACCCCCCTCGATATATTTTGAGAGGGGGGGGGGGGGTTTGTCAATTTTGCAAATGATTGCTATGACATGCAAACTGTTGCGGGAAAACTTAGATCTCTTTCACATCAGATCTATTAATAACTTTAACTGGGTATCTTTTGTTTTGTAATTAAACCACAAAACACTGGTTAACAGTTCAATTCTCTAAATTTAAAACCCAATTTTGCAGCGATGCAGGGGAAAAATTGGCGGTGTTAGAGAAATTCCGTTCCAGAGGGGGGAAGGGGGGTTTGGGGAAATTTTGTTTTGAGGGGGGGCAACCTGAAAAGAGGGGGAGAGTTATTAGATTTTCTACCTCAAAAGGGGTGGCAGATATTTTTCAGGGGGTGGGGGGTTGTGACCCCCAAAGAAACTATGTAGTCCACAAATTCGTGTCAAAAATCGTACCATTTTCATCACAGAAAAAGCGTCTTTGTGCACAAAGTATGAATATAATGTTTGTGGACGACCCCTAAAATTTTATTTTTTTATTTCTACATTGATTCGAAGCCAGCTTAAATTATGTCAAATTCCTTAGCCTAGCTTCGTTGGGCATTATTATAGGCTTTGGAAGGCAGCTAAACTTAAGTCAAATTCCTTAGCCTTGCTTCGTTGGGAGTCATAGGCTTTTGAAGCCAGCTTAACTTATGTCAAATTCCTTAACCTAGCTTCGTTGGGCATTATTATAGGCTTTGGTAGGCAGCTTTTAACTTACGTCAAATTTCTTAGCCTAGCTTCGTTGGGCATCATAGGCTTTGGTGCACCATCCTTTTCCCAATGAGTTGGTTTTGATAAGTAAATCTGTTCAAATTTTAACTGATATCTTGTCTGAAAAAGAAGAAGAATTGTATTTAAAATGAGTGAGGGTAATCACAAGGCTGTCTGGGTAATAAAAACAACAATTCATTGCAATGGGCGGTTCAGGTAGACAAGGGTGTAAGGATCCGTGTAGACACACAAAGTAAGTCCTGCTCCAAAAAACCAAACAACACATAATGGCCATCAGAGATACAAACTACTGATTGAATTTGGAATTTGTTAAATTGCAAAAGAACCAAAATATAATATAAACTAAGCATTTGTTTACTTTTTTCAAAGCACTTATAGGGGCCCACAAAATTTGTACAGCAAAACGTACCATTTTCATCACAAAAGAAGGGTTTTTGTGCACACCAAGTATGCACAAAGACACTTTTTCTGTATGAAAATTGATATGAATTCTGAATCTGAGAATGTTGCCGACTGTCCCTTAGCCAAATCATAATCTGACTTACCGGCTCTTCTATCTCAGCTTCAGTATACATCACTTCAGCTTGCAATTCTATAGGTGGAGATTCTTCAACAATACGTTGTACACTCATCTGAATAAATTCATCAAATGAATCCAGCTGTTGACGCACCAGACCTTTCTCTTCAAAATATGAACTGATGACAGTCCAGCAGGCTTCTTGCCACAGGTCGTAAGTAATTTCATCATCTTCGTCTTGGTCGTCAACTTGATCATCTAAAATATAAACAAACAAACTCTATTGACCAATTTTCACAATAACTAGGGACTGTCCACCAATTTATGGCTTGATGCTTGATTATAGCTACACTGTAATCCAAAAGAAATAGATTTTTCCATGAGACTATTTTAAAGACCATTTTGTTGGTTGTAGGTGTTATGAGAATGGTAATGATCAACCTTAAACGTTTGTATTGATCGTAAAGAGCATTTATTAGATGTAGGCAATAATGAACAAAAATAATATTATACAGTTATAGGATAAAACGAGCGCAGAAATATCTATGATTCACAACAGTCGCAACGTTTCTCTAAAAAGGTTGTTAAAGGTATATTAATGAAAAGGAATCTTTTTAAAATAAATAACAATTAATATCACAGTAGGAGTGTTTCAGGAATAAAATCATTGCTATCATTCTTATATGAGTTTTTATTAACCCTACGAATGAGAGGCTGTTAAACTTGAGAATAAACTGTCAGTCTTGCCAACTGTATGTTTCAGTGTAAGAAAATCGTGTTATTAGTGAGTCTGCTACACAGATTAATCACATGTGATTGCATGACCTGATTCTTTCTTTTGTTTCAAAAATGCTATCATTCTTATCTGATCAACCTTCCAAAATATAATTGGTTTGCATATGTTGAAATCAGGGCTCCAATTTCCCTGATTTTCTGAATTTAAGCCCCTGTTTTCCATGTGATGTCCTATGAGGTAAACGTAGGTCAGGTTGGTTAGCCTTGAAGCTTATTAATATCGACTGATATATATTAATATCGACTGACATATAAATTGTGATTAACTGATTAACTGACAGAAAGGCTGACATGCAAAATATCCTCCTATCTAGCTTACAACCAAGCATATGAATATGTGAAAATGCATGAATAAGTTAGTTTGACATCTAATTAATGGCTGAATTCTCATAAAAAAGAGCAAATGATATCAAATGGAACATGCAAAGTACTAAGCTGTAGGCAAAAAGTTGTGACTAACAGACATGAGAAGTACTGTATAAGTTCCGTAGACTTGACCAACATTCTGCAAACATTAATCCAGTTCATACACACATAAAAATGACATATTTTTTTGATTGAAATGGAGTCTTATTATCATATTATTTGCTTGGTAAATTTTGTCACTAGAATGCGTGACTAACGGACACAACTTTAACCCTATTAACCAGGGCCTTATTGACACTCTTAAAGCCTGGGGGGGGGGCTTTTTCGGCCCCCGCCCCTCATTAACTTTAGAACCAATTAACTTCAGAACATAATACTTGGCAGAAATAAGTATGAATAGGAATAAGTCATGCCTGCAAGAATGACTTATTTGCAGTTAAGGTTAAAAAACAATAGAGTCAGGTGGCCAGACATGAAAAAATTAAGGAAGTTAAAAGTTATGTATGAAAAACAAATGTGTTATAAAACCAACATGGAAGGAACTGTCTCAGCGTACAACAATTATATCAAACATATTTGTCTGTTGTATGGGGACGAAGTAAGGGTCGCTCATTCCATGAATGAATTTTGAGCACACACCGGCAAACTCGTGCATATCAACTAAGTGCTGCTTCTACGAATTCTATGCATGTACATCTACAGCCACATGCCTGACTCATCAGGCAAGTGCTGTTGCAACAGAGAAAGAAAATCCTTTATCTATTAAAGAATCGACGGATAAGAAATGCGGTGCAATTCAAAGCAGTCTACTCGTCAATCTTCGGAGAGAAAATATCAATAAAATTGATGAGCGAGATTTAAATGAACGCCGTGGGTGCTCATTCCAGTTAATACAGTATTTTACCGCTACCCAGCAAACACAATTTCAAAATTGACGTCCTATATCTGTCCCTAGAACGTCGGAACGTCGTAGGGACGTCTTGTTGACGTCATTTTTGAAATTGTGTTTGCTGGGTAGCAGCAGAATACAGGCGCTCATTTAAATCTCGGAACTCTACAGCGGGTGCTCATTCGAGGGAGCCGCATAGAAAGAGAGCATCAAAATAATTTCACAACAGAACAGAGACACACTGTCAACAGAAAATAAAATAAATGTTTTATAAGTTGTTAATAAAAGTAAATAATAAAAGTAATAATAAACATAAACATCAATGTCACAGTACGTCCTATCTGGTACTTACCAATATTAGTTAGTACAAGTTTAATTACTGTATTACGTAAATTTCAATATTTTTTCGAATGAGCGCCCCTTTTCTGGAGTACGAGGGGCGTTCATTCGAGTAAATACGGTACTCGATAAATGATTTGCATATCATGAGAGTACTGACAAATGACGGTAAGGAAATACTTCCTTCTACTTCTGCATTTGCTTCGCAGCATTCTCTTGATAAAACTAAAAACAGCAGTTTCTTCAGTCTTACATCCATGACTGTTCAAGCTCAACAACAGACAGCAATATAAAATGCTTGATTTGATGAATGTTTTCAATCATTAAAAGTGTGTTTTAATTTCTTTGATTCTGCCGGTTTATTTGAACCGGTTTTGCAAGTTTTAATAAACGTTCAAATTTATAGTGTGACCCTACTGTAAAAACTCCAACAGTGAAAGCGCCATTTTTGAAACTGCGTGCGTGGTACCATTTTAGTGATATTTGGTTTTATGCTTGGTCAGCTTAAATATCACGTGACACCACAGGTTATAAGTCAGGCCAGTAGTCCTTTCTAGTTCTTCTTG
>JAUCNQ010195208.1:0-14423 GCA_032352715.1 Bougainvillia muscus
TGTAACACTTACGTGTTACAATAACACTTCATCTAAGGTGAAAATGAAGCGAATTGTGAAGCAAATTTAAGCGAATTCAAGCGAATTTTTGAGACGAACTCTAACATACAGGATTTAAAATTATCTTCTCCAACACAGAATTTTTCCAGTTCCTAACAAAATGATAGTTTGTTTATTTATTTTATTATTTATTTACCGCCCTGTCGATCTATAATTTGGGTGGACGGAGAGTTTATTGAATGAAGTCATAAGATAAGGGTTGCTTTTTTGCTGGTCTTAAACATTTTTGACAAATAATCGTAGTTAAACGATTTTTTATCACAGTTTTTAAGCCTTGAAGACTTCTCTTTGAATTATCGGTTTTTTTGCGTTCTTTACACGCATATATAGATAAGGGTTCATCTCAAAAATTCGCTTAAAGTCGCTTCACAAATCGCTCCATTTTCACCTCAGATTAAGTGTTATTGTGCATACTATGTACAAAACACTTTCTTTTATGATGATAATGGTTCGTATTTCGATACGAATTCTGTGGACGGTCTCTTAATATGTGAACAGTTCGTATCAGGCTGCTCATACTTAATTATATATCATCCAAAAATTTCGTATTCCGCATTTTATCATTTTAATTTAGAAGTAAAAAAAATTTATATGATTGCCTGTACGAATTTTGTGAACGATTATCTCCACTATAGACAGTTATAGACAAGCCTTATTAAGAAAAACTGTCTAATTGATAGTCGACAATTATCACATCCTTACTACTGTGTATGCACAAAGTCAGTCTTTCTAAGGTAAAATTGATACAACATTATTAATGGAGTAATTGGTAATCTCTAGACGAGAATAAGATACTTTCCATTGAACATATAGAACGAATCGTATGATAGCTACCATTGTTGTGTGTGCAGCCATTTTATCTCATGGCGAATCTTTAGTAGTGTTTATTTTGTAGATGCATATTTTTTTGAGCAACGATGATAATGCCCTTATCATCAGTATCGTTGTTTTAGGTTTCTTTCGTACATTTAGGGAGCGTCCACAAAATTCGTATGGGAATTCGTATCAATTTCCATACAGAAGGAGTGTTTTTGCGCATACTAAGTATGCACAAAAACACTCCTTCGGTAATGAAAATGGTTCGTATAACGACACGGATTTTGTGGACAGTCCCTTAGGAGTTGTCCCAAAAATTCGTTTCATAATTCCCCAAAAGAAGTATATACAAAGAATGCATAATGACACTTCTTCTTAGATAATATGAAGTGATTATTTATGAAGCAAATCTTTGAGACAAAACCCTAAGTAGTTTGTAGGTTTTCTAATGTTTTCATTAATCATTTCTTCATCCTGTTCTGTTTTTGAAGTCCACTATATTATCGTTTTCTGTTTCTATATTATTGTTTTCTGTCCAGTATCAAAGTCCTTTTTCAATTTGGATGTGATAAAAGGTACTTTTGATTCCACAATTTCTTAGGTACCGTCTCAAAAATTCGCTTAAATTCGCTTACATTCGCTTCACAATTCGCTTCACAATTCGCTTCATTTTCACCTTAGATGAAGTGTTATTGTAACACGTGAGTGTTACAATAACACTTCATCTGAGATGAAAATTAATAGGAATGAAACGAATTGTTAAGCGAATTTAAGCGAATTTTTGAGACGGTCCCTAATACATTCTAAAAGAAAAGGCTTAGTGTATACTTTGTAAAGAAATGTACCAAGTTATTTTATTAGTTGAAATATCACTGGATAAAAAAGATTGCTTTAAAGTAATGTGAAGAGTATGTGAAGCGAATGCTGCAGGATTGTTAAAGCGTGGTTGACCATTTTCTAATACTGTGCATTAAAGCATTAAGGGTTAAGTTTTTCGGTACCCATATTATGTCAATATATGTCTGTGCAATCAGGCCATTGTCATGTATTTTTCTAAATTGTCACTAGACCGCCACTCCCCGAATCAAAATTACCCCTCCCTAAATAATTCACAATGACTTTCGTACCCATAGCGTTAGTTTGAAAGATTCATTTCATAATTTCGTTTAACTAAACTCATATTAATTTTCATTCAGAAGAAGTGTCTTAGAGAATACTTTGTATGCATACACACACTTCTCCTCGTATGAAAATTTAACATTGTTCCAACAAATCGATTCATAAATTAATTTCATTCAGAAAAAGTGTCTTTGTGCATACTTTTTATGCACAACGACACCTCATCTGAGTTGAAAATAATACGATCTTTAGAACGAATTTTTTGAGGCGAACCCTATCATTAATCTATCTTGTTATGGGTACGAGCTATATATTTCAAGTAGTTAATAATATTGTTTTTTGTCTTCTTACTGATTTTGTAAATTTTGTGAATCTAGTAATAATATTTTGATCACAATAATACTCTCTTAAACTTTCCCATTGTGTTATTTCTTTTTCTCATAACTTGCTGTAGAAAGCCAATCTGATTCCGTTTAGTGGAACCGTCCACAAAATTCGTATTGCAAATCGTACCTTTTTTCTCACATAAGAAGTGTCTTCGTACATACTAATTATGCACATTCTGAATAAAATTTTATACGAATTTCCCTACGGAATTATTGACATCTTGAAGTATAAAAACGTTTTATTTAAAAAAGCTTTCTAGCTACAGAAACGGTAAGGGCATCATCTCTTGATAAAATATTGAATTCGTAAAATACAATATGTTCAGATGCATTCCCTTTTGAGAGAGTGTTATAGATCCATCCATTTTGAAATTGTGATGTAGTAAGCTATAGCAGGCAGAATAGGTTAAGAACCTTCTCTAAATTGGAGTTAGCTTAACAGAATAGTATATTAAACACTCAATTTCTTTCTATTTAGGGACTGTCCCGCAAAATTCGTGACTGCACAAAATCCAACTGTATGCGGACTTATTTTCAGTCCGTATTCGTCCGTATTACGACATAATGCGAGCATTCTGTCGGAACGTATACGGACTGAATACGGGAGTAGACGGCCTGTATAAAGGTCCGGATACAGCTGGATTTTGTGCAGTGGGTTTGGAGAGTTGAATCAATTTTCATTCTGAAGTAATATCTGTATGCCCAAAGATATTTTTATCTCTGATGCATAAGAACACTTGGTCCAGGCATGCAATCGTCGGGCTGGTAAAAGGGTAGCATAACCATAAAAGAACTACCGGTAGATTTAGGACCAGCTTTTTGCACAAAATTGTAATTGTTCGTTTTATTAAGTTCTAAAAATATACATTTCTAATAGACTACATCTACAAAAGGACTGTCCACAAAATTCGCATCGCAAATCGCTTCATTTTCACCTTAGATGAAGTGTTATTGTAACACGTGAGTGTTAAAAATAACACTTCATCTGAGATGAAAATTAATAGGAATAAAGCGATGAGACCATTTTCTTCCCTGAAGAAGTATCTTTTTGCATATCAAGTATGCACAAAGACACTTCTTCTGATTGAAAACTGATACGAATTTCCATACTAAGGACAACTTTACATGAAGACTTTCTATACGCGAAATGAACTGTCATGGCTTCTGTGATTGGTTAAATTTTTCCGTCGGAAAAATTTAACCAATCACAGAAGCCATGACTGTTCATTTCGCCCGCAACGATTTTCCATGTAAACGTGTCCTAAGTTTGTGAACGGTCCATAACAAGGATAAGGATCATAAGGATCCAAACCAATACCTTTTTTATTCATTTTTTATGTGTTATAGATGGATCATCAAATTTCTTCCAGAAAGCGAAAACACGATTTAAAAAATTCAAATTATGGTAACTGTTTTTCTATTTTTATTACAGTTAGACTCTTAGAGAGACCTTCCACAAAACTCGTATCACAAAGTATATTTATCACAGAAGAAATGTCTTACTTGTACTTACTTAGTTTGCAAGGTTTTTTCTATAGTATTTCAGAAAATTTAAGTCTTTTCTAATCTAGGTCTCTTAATGAATTCAGCAAATCTCTTTAATTATGACAAAAATAACAATGTTTAAGTTTTAAATAAAGTATTCGTATCAATTCTCTTAAAACCTTGCTTTTGGTGATTTTTATAGAAATTGAAGCATGTATGGCCATTTACTTGGATCGGGCATATTATATGCCCTATTATGTCTTAGGGCGTATATATGAAAAATTGATACTTACATACGAACTTTGTGTCGACGGTTTCTTAAAAATTGTAGAAATGATTTTGCATCTGACTGTGGACCTTCTAATGTTCACAATTTATACAAGGTATACCTCAAAACTTAATCAAAAGGAGGAGTATAATTAACGTAACGTAGGCGCATCTTCAAATCAATCATTGCTTAATGAGCTATTAAAGACCTAGATTTTTGGGGAAATTTTCAGGAAATAAAATTAATTTTCCCTAAATGGTCGCCAAGAGGGAATTATTTCCCCAATTATCTATGTTTTTAATTTAGATTTTAATTATTTTTAGCTGGAAGACATCAGCAGAAGAAATATATTTTTCAACAAACAAGAGTTTCATCCTTTGATAACTACGAGGTATGCAGGATATAAATTAGAAAATGTCGAATTTTCAGGCAGTATTAAACACGTGTCAAAATAATGTAGAGAAATTATCTGATTTGACTTTCATGTCTACAACTTTAATCAGGTGTCTTCAGTGGCAGATTTAGACCTAGAGAGAAAACCACTATTGGGGATGCTAATTGAATTTTAATAGTTAACAGATGATCGTTAGCCTATACAAGGCTAACGATCATTTGTTCAACTATTAACAATTAGTGAGTTTTGAGTCTCCGCTTTAGTGCTTTGACTAGGTAAAAGCGTGTTCTGGATCCGCCTAAGATCTTAATGTATTTATGAATTTATTTGCTGATAAATAGTATCATGATTTAGTTGGTGGAGGTCGTTCGTGTTATCATATTATCATATTCTAAGAAGAAGTGTACTGCCCATGCATTTCATACGTGATTTTTCTAGTAAAGATTATACAGTTTTTTTATATGATTATTTTGAGCAAACCCATAAAAAGATAATTTTGTTTTATTTCAGAGAAAAGGAGACGACGAAAAAATTGATGGCTTTTCTTCTTCATCTGATACTGACTCAAATGAAAACGAACAACTTAGTCCACCTCTTGTCAGAATGTAAGCTTCCATAAATTTTATGTGATCGAGATCTAATCTAGAACAGTAGGGCAGCGTCCGATTAGTTGAAAAAGAGCAATTTTTGTGTAAAGAAATCCTAAGAATACCAATTTTGTTTTTGAAAACTAGGTATTTTCAAGACTACTTAACATTTAAGAGACAATTCCTTGGTCATTATTCAACTGGTTGCGTCCGATTGTTTGACCATTAAATGGTCTACAATCGTGTGCACAAAATTATGGGATGGTGTGTTTTTCTGGCCTCTTGTGCAATTGACCTGACACCTTGGACAAAGTATCACATTGGAACGACTGAATGTCTGAAGATGAAACTTTGTCACACGAATTGCCTCCATTTAGACTTGTCAGCCTGAGATTTTGAGGAAAAACTGATTTGCCCTTATGCAGGTTTTGGCACCTAATGGTTAAATCATGGCTGCAGATAGAGTTTTTGACGATAGAGCGCGTCAAGGCTTGGCAGCAGACACCACGAGGGAGTCACAACTCAAAATTAAAGATCTAAAGTCTTATACAGGGTTGTCACAGCCAGGGAGAGTCAGTGAGAAAAGTATATTTTTCACCTCAGTCAGGAAAAGTCAGTGAAAGTCAGGGAATGTCAGAGAATCTTTTTGAAAGTCAGGGACTATTCTAAGAAAGTCAGGGAGAATTGTATATTAGGGACATTTTTTGTGAACAGGCTTGTCTCAAGTATGCAATCTTTATGGTTATTGTAGCCATCATCAGTAGTTCTTAAATCCATTCACTGATGGTTCTGAAGGGAATGTTTGAAATATTTTAGTGGCTTATAATAGAAGTTCTTTCAAGAGTAATCAAGCATGTATGACATTTTTTTTTCTCAGGCCGATCTTCAGTTAAATTCAATTGTTACAGGATAAACTCTTTTTCAAGAATAGCAACGAGCAAACAATGAGACATCCATTTCTTAATTTTGTTTCTGGTCTTGTTTTGTTTTGAATTTGTTAGTTTTATCTTGTCTAATTTTAGAAAGTTTCAGAGACCTTCTCCGACATTGTTGTGACGCTAAATAATGGAATAGATTTTAGCAAGCAGATGGTCCAAAAATAGCCAAACCAGTTCTATATGCGGTTAGGATGATCTCTGTTAACTGGTTTTGTATTACTCCTTAAAAATGAATAACTTACAGCAGGGACGGGCAAGAAATCTTAGAGAACACCGTTTTCATAAGTTAGTTTCCTTAGAAAGTGCAGACTAATTTTCGGTATCCCAGATGCCTGGAAATTACCATTTATTATCATTGTTAAAGGAGGTTGAGTTGTATTTTTGTATAATCTTATAGTTTCTCCGCTGCCCCTGTACCCAAAATTGTATCTATAGTTAAACATTTGTCAAGTTGAAACACCAACATGGGAATGTTGTGAGCTTTTTCAGTACTTTTTGTGCATTCAGTAGGTTGAGTTTGGAGACATTCATTTGGGCTCCCAAACTGGTTCACCAGCACCAAAATCGACCAGGATACGTCCATGTACAAGGTTTATTTGAATCTAGTTCTTGGTGCAGTGTGTTTTCATTAGTACATTGTTATCACTTGTATAAATTTTTTTATCGAAGAAAAGATTTATATTAAATTATGTTTCTCAGTCAAATCTACAGAATTGGTCTTGTTCAGTTTTCTTAATTTTAGCATCTCCTTGCCAGTATTATGTAACAAAACAATGTTAGTGGGCTAAACAGCATTTTTTTTAAGATTGACCATTCAAGCACCCACCTCCCCCCCCCCCCATTCATAAGGTGAAAATTTCCAAAACTGTCTGAAAAGAGGGGGGTTAAGGAGGGTGGGATGAGAATTTTTGGCTAGAAAGTAAATCAGAAAGTCTTAGAAAGGAGGGGTGTTAAGGTATTTATTCAACTTTATCAGTGGTAGTAGATATCGTTGCAGGAAGTACATTTTCCCGGGTTCCAGAGAGCTAAAAAAAAAAAAAAAATCTTGATCGGCACCAACCATGGTCGCGCCTCCGAAAGTCACCACATATCAGTTCTCTTAACCTCTCACTTCAACGTGTTACAGGTGCCATTCAGTAGTCATCGCAGCAGAAAGAGCATGTGGCAAAATGTGAAATAAATCCCCTTGAACCCGGGGGATGACAGCTTCTTAGAAAGGGAGGATCCCAGAAGGGGGCAGCTACAAGAGGGGGGGGGGTCATACCCTTCTGCACACTATGGTCACTACTTCTGTAAATGTGTGATTTGGAAGTTTTATTAAAAATGTCTTAAATGGAAGTTTTGTCAAAAACCTTAAAAGTATGGTTAGGTCTTGTATTGTATATTTCTCTTTGCGGTTGTTGATGATTCCAGTTTTAAGTTAGAGTCAGGGAGAAACATATACTTTTTGCCACATGGTCAGGGAGAAACATATGTGTTGAGCAGCGTTGTGTCAGGGAAAACCATGTATTATACTAGTTAGGTCAGGGAGATTTGCTATAAACTTTCTGTGACATAACCTAAGTCTACAATGATCATGCGAGCTGATCAGCTAGCTGTAAAAAGAATAGGGCCTGATGATAACCTATCCTAACTGATTTAAATTAAGGACTATCCATAAAATGTTTTCAAATCATACCATTTTTATCTCAGGAAAGACAAAGACACTTTTTATAAATGGAAATTTATGCGAATTCTTATATTTATTTTGAGGACGGTTGCTTAGAAAGGACTATTAGAAAGAATAGTCACCTAGCTATTGTGGTATTACTTCTCTGAATTACTTTTTGTTCCTGTTTTTTTGCCTTTAAATTACGAGATTGTTATCTTTTTCAGACTGAATAACCCCCGTGTGGTGCAGCTATCTCAAAGAAAGGTAAATTAGGTAAACTGTAGGAACCAAGGTAGTTAAGAGACCTCTAAGTGCTCATTTTGTGTACAACACTCGTGCAAATGAAAGACAATTCCATAACTTCCGTACAGTCGTCTATTAACAACTACCACCAGATAATCTTTTCCCACTATTCGGTTTCCACTGAATAACCTTGTATCAGTTCGTTTTTACTTTTACAACTCCAGCATTGATCACAGAATTTGTGTTGAAATTTGTATCAATTTACTTAGTATGCACAAAAACACTCCTTCTGTATGAAAATCGACACGAATTTCAATCTGAACTTTGTGGACAGTCCCTTAGTTTCTATGTAATATAACTGTAAACAAGGACATTTTCAGTTGTATTTTAAGGAAAAACTCCATGCTTCAGCTGTTCTAAGCTATCGACATCTTTGAAGAACAATCTAATCCAAAACCAAGGCAAATAAAATTGTCTAGTTGCTTGTTCAGAGGTGCTAGAGTCTATTTTGATTATACAGTACAGTGTAGAAACTGAACATAAAACACTAACTGTCACCCTTTTTTTGTTATAGAATATTTATGAAGAGCTTGATGATATTGATGAAAGTGAAAAAATATTATGGAGTGACAGTGATGAAGGTAACCTAATGATTTCAAGCATTTCATGAAAAACCACTTACCTGCATTTATTTGTTGGAAAACAAATTGGTTCATTACAAATCTACAACCTCAACTAGTAACAAGCAGAATTTGAAGACCAACAGAAGGCTTACTGCAATCTCTACATTTCACACAATAGCTTTTTAAAAAGCCAAATCTCTTTAAAATAACCATTATTTGGATGTTTTTAGCGACGCTTTTCTGAAGTCAGTAGGTGGCTTTTTAGAAATGTTATTCACTTGGCAAAGATTCGATCATTATTCTGCTGTCTCTGCTAAAGTGAACTCCATAGCTAAATAGGTTTACTTATTTATCTCTTCTACCAACCAGAATCATAAACATACTATAATAATTTCAATCCTTTTTTTAATTTTCTTATGCAACTTGTAGTCTTTTTAGCATCCTTATGGTCATACACAATCAACCTCCCAGCGTCTTGAACAGGGATATAGCTGCATAGCTGCAAATAGACTGTAAATTGAAACACTTCCCCAAATATATTCTGTCAAGGAAAGATTAAATAATTGCGAGACTGCTTCTTTTTGTTTTTCAGAAATGAAATCAGTGTCATCTGAAGAAACATTCGAAGAAGCATCTGTAGAAGCATCTGTAAACGAATTCGAAGAGGATATATTACAAATTAAAAACACAAATGTAAGCATACTTCTGTTTAGGATGATACGACGGATCCCCCCCCCTATCACATTTTTATACGTATTTTTAAAATATTGGGAAACTGCCACCTGTTAAAAGGAAATTCTATTTTCACGAAAACTAACCCCTTAAAATAATATATGCTGACGTCATCAGAAAAGTAATGACGTCATTTTGTTAACAGCGTGGTGGTGCTAATTGTGCAAAGTTTCATCATCGTACTGTTTGTTGTTCAAAAATTTTGCAGGGAGGGCGGAATCAGACTACTATGAAATCATTTATTTAGTTAACATGCAGCTAATATTAAATTTAATATATTTTTCATGGATGCAAAAATTAGGAGGCATCGTTATGACACCTACGGTCTGTTTTTTCATGCTATTCCATGCATTTCATGAAGCTTAGATCTAGGTCTATAAATAATGTGGCAATCGGTTAAGAAAAGAAATTTGCTAATGCTCGGATGCCTCCATCTTATTCTAGAGCTATGCTATTTAAGATGCTTATAACAATTATGAACAGTTTCTTGATGTGAGAAAATCAGGTTAAAGATTTTACGCACAGTCTAATCTACGACGGTATTTATCTTTGTATTTAACGCTGTATTTATCTTTGTGCATATAGGCTACATGCATTTCATCCTGCAGGGTGAAATCTTCGTTGTTGCCGTAGATTAGACTGCGCGCAAGCTCCCTATTATTCATTTAGCACAACGTAACAATCAAAGAATGTAACTCTGATGATGAAACGGATATGAATCAACAAACAATATTAAATGACACCAAATTTATATCAGAGGTATTTCTTACCTAATAAGTCTAACGTAATGCATGGAGGATAAAACATAATAGCTGTACGACCGGTATGCTCCTTTAAGATTTCCTCTTCGTCTCAAAAATTTGCTTTAATTTGTTTCATAAATGGAAAAAAATGAAAAATGACGTCCTTGATGTCCTAACTGTTTTCCCACAGCGCACTTTTTGTATCTGTAAGTTTAATTAAATCAGGTAGTTTTTTTATTAATTATCTTCTTATTTTTATTTATATTTTATGCAACTTTCACGGGGGTTCAAGTTGTATAGAACATATGAAACGGTTTTTTTAATATAATAAGATTCTTTTTAGGCAACACAAGACAGTATTAGTGAACTTTCACCGTCACCTATGCCTATTGTAAAAGATATACCTATAAAAGTATCAAATAGTACGGATGTATTTAACATTGATGTGTTCAAAGAAGAAGAAGATGAACAACAAGAATCTAAAAATTCAAAAACTGTGAAGTAGCTTTAAAACCTTTTCGGCTTACATGTCCAAACTGCATGAAAATCGGGATAATTCGTTTTGGATTACATATGTTTGTTTGCCGTTTAGAGAAAATCTGGATATGATTACATGACATTTCTTTCCAGAATTTCTAAAAATGTCAAATATTCATATGTAATCCGAAATAGATTATTCCGATTTTCATGCAGCGTCACTTATCTGTGATCGTATAATTTATGTGGCATTTTTATTATCCAGTTTAAGCAATAACAAACGTCCTCATAACTTTTTATGGAGTTTCAATCATAGTCTTGTGAACAATTTGTTCAGTGATCTGATTTGTCTTTCAAACGCTCTAATGAGGCAATACAAATCTTAAATAATACAAAAAGTTCTGATATGGTAGATTTGTTCTCCCAGCCTGAAACAGGAGAGAGGAACTAACCTCAGACTTGATTGACTTTATGAATCTTTGGTGAGTAAGAAAAACGGTTTATAAATGTATATGTTTAAGTTTTTTGTCTTACTAAGTGTTACCTGCTAAGCGAGGTGTCTTGATCCAAATGATTTTAATTCATTCCTGTTAGGGATTAAATTTCGTATCTCTTCCCCTCGGATGAATATAAAACGATTCAGGAAGTATGTTCTGCGATAAATTTTTTTCCTTACACTAAAACAATTAAAAATGTTTTATTGAACAATATGAAATTATATCGTTTCAGAGGTGGTCTGGCAGAAAGATTGAAAAAAATAGTTTCTCGTGAAAAGTCTGCTCATGCGTTTTGGAAGCATAGTAAACGTAAGTATGGCGGATATAAATATTTGACATGAAATTGTAGAAAATTCCCTAAGATATTATTATGTGCCCTATAAAGAGAATAATACTTAATCTAAAAACAAGTTATCGTTGATTTAGTTTTGTTGTTTATAATTTCTGCCCAAAACATTCGTCGCTTTGGTGAATGAATAAGTATACCTAACATACCTATGAATAATTTTACCCAGTGAAATCTATATCATTGTGATACCTCCACGCCCTTCGAAAGTTTTATGTGGTATAACCCTTTAATGCCCGATGATAAAAAATGGTCACACACACATTAACAACCTGAAGCAAAATGCTTCGAAATTGTTTAAGTGTGTATAACCATTTAATAACCACAAGACACTTAAAGGTTTAACTATACACAACAGATGGTTAGTGATATCCTGTTCTCCAAGCCCTAGTATTGGATTGGGGAACTTCAACCTTAATAGGACATCCCTTTTCTATGTTTCAGACTTGTTATAGTTATTATTATCTAAGGTTAAGATTAAGGCATTTATAATCGAATTCAGTGCCGAAGATGTAAGTGATTACGAATCATTGTTTGATTTCTGATACAGAAGTATCAGAAACCTAACAGTGATTCGTTATCACAGCGACTTGCGGCACTGCATGAGTTAATACGAATTAGTATTCTGTGTAGTTTTCTCTAGAAATCTTCTCAAAAGATAATCCTTTTAAATTTATCTCAGTATAGAGGCACTAGTCCAGGCCTTTTAAGTGTCTGCCAATTGGACGCTGCCCTTTGAATTATGATGGTGAAAGGGCATTTGTTTTACCAAGGACTTAAAACTAATTGCTGCCCTCCTATTCTAAGATTAGACCACAGTGGCGGATCCAGCCCTAGTCAGAGCAACAAGAGGAAAAGCTAAGAGAATTATACCTTAAAAGCTTTCTGTATGATGGTGGGTCTTAAGAGACCAATCGTCATACAGGAAGCTATTAGAATTAATGACTTTCAGCATTCTTTGAATCTCCATTTCATTGCTATGACTAGAATAGCATGTTCTGAATCCGCATCTGGATAGGACATAGGGTATAAGCGTATTCTGAGGTAAGGTAAAAAGATTCAGGTTATAAAGTTTCGAGATGATTCCTTGTGATGTAGCCAGTATGATGTCTCTAGGATATAACCACTGAAAAAAACTGAGCTCTCTCAATATATTTAGAAGGGAAATCAAATGAAGATGTTTGCCTTAATCTACTTGTCCTATCTACTGAAGTATCATATTCTACAAAAGTATTACAATGTCACATGGTTGCTGTGAAAGAGTTCTTTATGAAGATTTATACAGTCCTTCCTCAAGATATGTTTCAAAGTATAGATATCTATGAAAATTGTCAAATAAAAATATTTCCACCATGGTAAGAGTTTTTTCGCTTTAGTTCGTTTCACAAATCGTTTCATTTTCATCTCTGAAGGAGTGTCATTGTGCATACAAAGTATGCACAAAGACGCTTCTTTTGAATGGAAAGTGATAGGAATGAGAAACATTTATGAAGCGAATTTACTAAGGTTACTAAGAAAAAGATAGTATAACAACACTGCGTAAAAATTATAATTCAAAGGTATTATCGCACAACATAAACTCCAGATTAAAATTCCGGAGTTCTATCAGTATTATTGTGTATATACTATTTTAAATGGTGACAGAGCTTTGGGACATTTTTAAAACATGATCTGTGTTTTTGTCTCACACTGCATAAAAATTGATGTTTTACGTTAAGGATTTTAACAAACAACCTGCTGATATCTGGAGTAACACTCCGGATTTCAGCAGTTGGTCGATAAAATCGTTAAAGGATAACATAGCTTTATATGCAGTGGCCGTATCCTGTGTTTATTTACGGTCGTCTCTTGTAGAAAGCTTTGTAGAATATTTTTGTAACATATTTAGAGACTTAAAATATTATGGTCTATTCTATTTACCTTCCTTACTTTAAGGGACATCTGTTGTTCCCACAAAGGCCTGTACTGATCATTATTCACAATGCTATTTTTGATTCTATTTAGGAAGAAGTTTTTTTCACACGACTTAAATGCAATTATATTACTAAGCACTTACAACTTGACTGTAACAGAGAATAATAACACACAGGAAATAACAACAGCTGAAAAAGGTAATACCAAAAGACTGACTACAAATTTCATATAGAAAATCGTATCAATTTTCCCCCAGAATAAATTGTATTTGTGTATCTTCTTTGATGAAAATGGAACGATAAGCGATACAGCTGAAAATGGTTATGAAGAATTTCGTTTTCCAAACGTCCCCATCTTATTCCAAAAACTTGAATTTACTAAGCACTTACAACTTGACTGTAAGAGAGAGAGAGTAATAACCCTCAAGAAATAACAACGGCTGCAAAAGGTAATAACTAAAGACTGACCGCAAAATAAATACAGAAATTCAAACCAATGTTCATTCAGAAGCATACTTGGTATGTAGCTTAGTATGTATGGATACTATACTTCTTAGTTTGGAGTTCGATTTTCAGAGTTCCCAGTTTAACGTCGTTTCCAGGAGCCTTGGAAATTTATCTCGCTTTCTTTCAAAATCTGAAAGAAACAAATGGTTTTGCATTAAGTTAATCAATCCTAGTACAAACTGAATTAACGATTGATGACAAGCAATCGCATTTAAATTTTGTTTTATGGCTTATTCACTTCCAACTCCCAGCCTATCAACAGACCCTATTCCAGAGCTTTTAAGGATCCGACAATCAGCCGCTGCCCGTTGAATAATGACGAAGAAATTTTCCCTTCCATGTAAAATTGTCTTAGAAATACCTATTGGTATTTTTAGCACTCTTTTTACATAAAAATGCCCTTTTGCAAACTTACCAGGCGCTATCCTCCTATTCTAATATTGACCCTGATCATGTAAGGACTTGTCGATGGCATATACTGTGTGTGATTGATATTTAGATCTGCTACAGTTCCACCAAGAACAAGTATCTTCCTCAAAGCAACAGGTACTCATCATTTGTAACTTTAGTAGAGGGTCGTGTTAACATGTTTCCTTCTTTTCTGGAGCGTACAGGGAGGGGGGGGGGGGGGGGGGGCG
>JAUCNQ010195319.1:0-23453 GCA_032352715.1 Bougainvillia muscus
ACTTTCAGCTGAGAAAGAAAAAACATGTCTATTAATGTAATATGTTCTAGGGTATTTCCTTAACTTAATGGCAGTGACTCTTTTAGTAAGCCAAAACAACAAGAAAATTTTCCAATCGCCATATTTTGCACAGGCTCATCGTCAAAAGACAGTATTAGTAGCATATACACGTACATCGTTACTTCTTGAAGGAGTTTCTAGATTGAGGGGCTGGGTTAATAACTATTGAGCAATGGGGAGTTAAAGGCAATCACATTAACATCGATGAATTTATGCACCACTACACAAGAAACCAAAGATTGATTGATCACAGAACTATTATAAACCATTTGCTAGCAAATCCACCTTCAGGCTGGAACGGCAAGTTAATTTTTGTTGGAGTTTCAGAGGGCGGAACTCTCGTTACAGCACTCACATCTGAATATACTGATATTGCGCTTGCCACAGTTAACTGGTCTGGTGCTGGTGACTGGAATTGGCGGGAAGAACTTTGGGCGTTTCTCGAAGGTATGCGCGATGAAATGTTATCAAGCATTCCATGGTATGTAAAAATCAGAAGCAAATTACCAAGTTGGGCCCTTACTCTATAAATTTATACCTACCAAAAACGAGAGCAGAATATGATGAGCTGATGAACCAAACCTTAGCAGATCCAACACCAAAAAAAGAATTAATGGGAATGTCATATATGTATCATGCTGATAGCCTAAATTGGCCTGAAATTCATTATGAAAAAATCAAAACTCCTTACTTAGTCGTAGCTGGCGAAAAAGATACACTTATTCAATCCAGCGATACGTTTATAGAAAAAGCTAAGCAAGCAGGTGTTGAAATTAAATACTTACGTGTTCCCGATATGGATCACTATGTAAGAAAACGTCAAGATATTCTAGATGAAAGTTTTAATTGGCTGAAAAATTTTGTAAAACACTCACCTTAGCGCAGCATCAATATCCCATCGTGAATATCATTTGTAAAACTAAACATATTAGCGTGCTGTTCAATTTTATCCTGATATTCTGAATATTGCTCATCAAATATTTTTTCTGGTGTTGAATCTGCTAAGGTTTGGTTCCTTAAAGGTCAGTATTTCAAGCATCTTCTCAGAGGTCTCTTTGCTTACAACCCCCCTACTCTTCTCCTAATAAATTATAACGCTTTGCTCCCTCTTTCTGGCCTCGCATAGAATTTATTAAAAAAATAATTCTACTGATACTCAACTTCTTTTCCTAGACCGCCTTTACTGCGCGCTTACGCAGAGATCTGCAAAATGCTAATATATAATTTTGAAATGGGACATGGTATTACAACCCTCTCTACTTACATAAGCTCCGAGTGCTCACCACTCACTTTTACTTATTGAATTTGGCATAACTTCACCGTTAGTCAATAAATGACATAAAAAATCAGGAAACGACAGCTATATAACACTTATTTACTAGTGATAGAGTACATTAATTTGGCAATCAAATCTTCGATATTCAAAGATGCCTGAGTGAATTTTATCCTACCCCCGTCAGTAAAATTATCATCGGAGGCTCCAGGATTAATACGAATATATTTTCCACCTAATAATCCACTACTTGCTATAATGGCTCTTGAATCTACTGGAATTTCTACTGCTTCATCAATGCAAAATTTAACTGCAGCATAGTAAGTGTCACGATTCAAAACCAAACTGTCAACATAACCAACTTTAATACCAGCTAGTTTTACATCCGACCCTTCGGCAATTCCTTCAATATCCTGGAAATTTGCAAATACACTATACCCGTTACTGGCCTTCGAAACATTGCTTATGTTATAAGCAAAACTTAAAAATCCAAAAGCTGCCACCAGGACAAAAAATCCAACTAAAGTTTCAATTACGCTTTGTTTCATTATCTATCTTCTTTAATTTTTTATTTTGGGATTCCATTTGGAATACGTCTCTATCTTAGTGCAATTAGACTTCGCCGGATTATACGCATGTTTAGTACCGGTCAGATTCGGGACATATTCTTGCTGCCAATCATACGTCTTATTGTCTCCAGGTATATCCTCACTCAAATAATGCAACCATGCATGCCACATCGGCGGCACTTTAGAACCTTCATCCTGCCCATTATAAATTACAAATCGCTTTGCTTGCCCTAAATAATTTTTATCTTTTCCAACAAAATATCTGTTACCAAACTGATCTTTGCCAATTTGTTTACCAAAGAGTTTTACCCACAAGCTATTTATTAACGACATTTTTTAATCTTTTCCTCGCAAGTTCTCTCCCTCTAACAGCCAACCTATCAGCAACATCATTCCCCTCATTTTCGGAATGTCCTTTTACCCAAGACCAGATGATATCGTGTTTTTCTATTTCACGCTGCAAATTTCTCCATAATTCTACATTTTTCACCGGCTTATTGTCACTTTTTCGCCAGTTATTCTTGTGCCAATTATGTATCCACTCAGTTATGCCTTTCTGGACATATTTGCTATCTGTATACAGCTTTATTCTACAAGGTTTTTTCAGGCTTTTCAGTGCTGATATGGCAGCTTGAATCTCCATTTGATTGTTTGTTGTTTCAGTTTGATGACCAAAAATCTCTTTCCTGTTATCTTTAAAAATCAAAAGAACTCCCCAACCACCTGGACCAGGATTTCCCGAACATGCACCATCTGTATATATCTCTACAAAAGGCTTGGCATTATCAGACATAGGAGATATTGACTATTTGAGTTTTTTGCGAAACTTATCAATTGCAATAACTTCACCAGCTTTCTTTTCTGCTTTCTTGGTGGAGGCCGGCTTTGCTTTTAATACAGAAAAATCTGCACTTGTACCGGTTTCCTGTATTTCAGTCTTAGTATCTTCTTTATTTTTTCTGAACTGTAGACTAAAATTAACAGAAGGATCTACAAAGCCGGTGAGAGCCGCAAACGGAATCTCTATGGTCTCCGGTACGCTGCTAAAAGCTATATTGACAGAAAATTTATCTTCCAGCACTTGTAGATTTTTGAATTGATACTGCAACACAATGGTTATTTCTTGCGGATAGCTTTGCCTTACACGCTCTGACAATATCACTTCAGGGTAGTCAGTGCGAAAAGAGATGTAAAAACATTGATCATCCAGCAACCCTTCATCCTGGATATTAAGTAGAACTTTTCGAACAATGCCTAGCATTGCTTTATCTATTAGTGATTGATAATCAATTGTCATAATAGATCAGTGTATTGCTAGGGCTTTTCTGTTGCCAGGTAAGCCCCGAACCCCGTGGCTAGCTACAATTAAGCAGCAACAGCCGCAAAGCGATTATTATCGTTTGCATTTACTTTTTTTGACCCAAGATCAAAAGATCCAGCGGAATCATACTGGGTAAAAATTATTCCTTTATTAAGCTCGTCGATCCTATTTCGCTCCCATAATTTACTACTCACTACAACAGTACAAATAATGGTGGAAGCGCCGGGTACCGCCCCCGGGTCCGAAACTTCTATTCCAAACAACGTTTATTACCATAGCTACGTATAAGTAGCAACTGCCGATTATACGCTATTTTTGTAAACTTTGTAAAGCATTACTACACTTCTATTTTAAGAATACCGATAATTTTTACTAAAAAAGCAATTACGTACAAATAGAAATAACTAAGAATATCAGCCTTATTGCCTTTGAATGTACTTATTCTCTAAATTAACTAACTCATATTAAGTAATAGACTAAACACCTTATAGAACCGTCACTGCAGAGCTATCTATTTATACATTCCGGATTTTTTCAGCAGAAAATTTCTTTTTAGTGGAGATAAATAGTCCAAAAATACCTTGCCATTCAAGTAATCCAGTTCATGTTGAATTACAGTTGCAAACCACTCACTAGCTGTTAAAAATTGCGACTTACCTTCATAATCAAGATACTCTAGTTCAATTTTCCCAGGACGTGTTATGTCTGTTTTAATGCCCGGGTAACTTAATGAGCCTTCTTCAAAAGTTTGCGTTTCTGTAGAAGAACAAACAATCTTAGTATTAATAAACACGTATGGCTGCTTTGCACCATTTTCCTGCAAATCCACAACCGCAATTCTTTGCAAAACACCCACCATGTTAGCACCAAGTCCTACAGCTCCATGCTCGTACATGATCTCAAACATTGAATCAACTATATTCCTTACTTCAGCATTGACACTACTGACGGACGTAGCTTTTTTCCTGAATATGCTATTTGGTGCATATACCAACCTGACTGCTTGCTTCATTAATTTAGGCCTTAACTACTGTCTGAAACACTTTTAGTCCAAACCAAGGCATAATGCCCAAAAGATGATCAAAAATATCAGCCTGAATTGCCTCATAGTTTGTCCACTTAGTATCTTTGGTGAACACATAAAGCTCAATAGGAATACCGGTTGGCGTCGGATCAAGCTCACGCACCAAGAAAGTAAAGCCTTCCTGGTGAATATTCTGATTACTCTTAAGATACTGATCAATATAATATCTAAACATAGAGATATTTGTTTTACCACTCTTTGCATCAAACAACTCTGTATTTTGCTTGGCAAACTCTACCATGCAAGGCATTTTCTTAAATATGTTCAGGCTTTTCTGGTCACAAATTGTGACGGTATCCATATCCAGACTAATTGCACGCTTGATGCGCCTGCCACCGATTTCAAACATTGGACGCCAATTTTTAACTCCTGTTACTAAAAAAGCTGAAGTCGGAACAGTAGTATAAGTATTATCAAAATTACGAATAACCACAACTGAAATAGTTATCTTTTGAATATCACCATCTGCATTATATTGCGGCAAAGTTACCCAGTCACCAACCCGAATAATATCCTGAAAAGTTAACTGGAGACTGGCAAGCAAACCAAGAACCGTATCTTTAAATACGAATGTTAACAATGCTGCAGCTGCTCCTATACTTGTAAATAATGACGAAATAGAAACCCCAATCACCAGTGAAAATATGGCCAATACTGCACATACCATAATAAAAATCTTTAAAATATGTGTATGTAACTCAATTGCAACCCGCTTTGAAGCAGATTTATTTTTATAGAGATTCACCCCTATATTAACTAAAGCCAATAACAGCGAGGTAATCGTAATAACAATGTATATAGTGATTGCAACATCTTTTGCTCTAATGACTACATCAGATATCAAACTGGATTTGCTAAAAATATCTCCCCAAAACATTAGGTATAATGCAGCAAATACCCGGACAATATGCCCAGATAAATTATGTCTTTCTAAAATTTTACTATAATGCTCACTTTTCTTGTTAACTACCTTATTAATGCCGGGCAAAACCATCTTTTTGACAATAATAAGTAGCGGATAAAAGGCAACTATCATTATACAAAGCATTACCAAAAGTTGATTTCCTTCGTATAGTTTGTAGAAATCTTTAATAGCAAATAATTCTTCCATAAATTTAGACCCAAATTTTAACTTAACTAAATGGTATTATCATAATAATACCCTTACAGCGCAATACAAACTGTTTTTTGCTCAACGGGAGCATTTAAGGTAGACAAATAGCTTTTTATTGATTATAAAACCTCTTACAAAGAGTGTCGTTATAAGTCAAACATACACTTAAGCAACACTCTTCACATACCCTACACGGCCAGGTAGCTCAGTTGGTAGAGCAAAGGACTGAAAATCCTTGTGTCGGCGGTTCGATCCCGTCCCTGGCCACCACTTTTCTTATAAGAAATACAGAATTTTAGTTTTATTAGGTAGAGATTTTTTTTATTACGAACTTCCTGAAAAAATCTACATATTATATTTTGTAAAAAAAGCTTTGACAAAACACAAAATTAAATGTACTATTTATTTTACATAAAAATATCTAGGAGGTTATAATGTTTATAATTGCACTAGGATTACATACTGGCAATAAGAATCCAGCGTATTGGGATGCACTACATTTAAGAGATAAATTTACTTCTGAAAATGCTCCTAAAAGAACTTTGAAGTGGAAACCCTTTACAGGAGAAGAGATACTTAAGGCCTTTATTCTCTTCAGAAAATCGAGAAAAGTTTTTTAATTTGTTTGCACAACAAAAATCATTATTCTCGGCACTCTATCAAAAATTAGAAGACATTTTATCCCCAGAAGAGGAAGGTACTGCATCAGCTGCAAGTGCTGCGCCACAGCAGCAGCAAATTCAGTTGGAACAGCTCACAGGAGGAGAGGAGTTAGATAATTTCTTTCGCTCCTCAGAAAATCAAGCACAGTTTCCTAATTTGTTTTCACAACATGAAGCTATAGTATTAGAAGAAGCTATTGCATTATCCCTTCAAGTTGATCCAGCGTTCTCAGAAGAAGCTGTGTCGTTAGGAGAGATAGAGAACGTAGACGATGCAGGATAACGTGAACAGAACTTCATTTGCTCTGTCTTTATTGTACAAACAACTATTTGCAACAGCCTAAAAAGGAACAATTTCACAACTTAATCACAAAGGGCTAGTTCCCAACAAAACAACTAGCCTTCTGAAAATTTATCTATTTCAGGCTTACCAGCAAATTCATTTATCATAAGCCAAGCTCCAACACTTGCAAATTTTTTGTCAATACCCAATCCAATGCCACCGGTTGAACTGGTAATCACAACCACCTCACCTTTCATAAGTCCAACCATTTTTATTTTGCAAAATATCCTAATTGTGTATAATGACCTTATAGCCCGGTTAACCATGAATAAATAAACATGCAATCTATAGAAAAAACAAAATCAAAATCTGTGTCCTGCAAGGGAAAAGAGGCACCGTTTGATCATCCAAAAGTTTATCTTGAAATAGATCCCAAACTAGGCAAAATTGCCTGCCCTTATTGCGGTAAGAGTTTTGAACTTAACTAGTGTTTTAATCAGATATTATAATCCCTCATTAAAAGGAACTAGTTTTGACTAAAAAAAGCTTTATAATATCGGTTCTCACTGTGTTTGTACAATATTATGACTACCATTTATTTGGCTTTCTGGCTGCCAACATTGCTACGCATTTTTTTCCAGCAGATGATATAACCATACAATTGCTAAACACCTATTTTCTTATGGCTATTGCCATGGTTGCAAAACCTTTGGGAGCAGTGATATTTGGTAAGATCGGTGATACGCGCGGTCGTTCAAATAGTTTTAAAATTAGCTTAATCGGAACCGCCATTGCCTCAACTATTTTATTTGCCATTCCTTCTTATGAAGCTATCGGTCTGCTCTCAGCCTTTCTATTACTGCTATGCCGCATGGCAATCTGCGCATTCGTTACTTCAGGCTCAGATGGTGTACGCATATACATCTATGAACATATAAATAAATCAAGGCAATGTTTGGGTGTTGGTATTACTACTCTTTTTACTCAAGGCGGATCGCTTACTGCATCATTGTCTGCATGGTTCTTTACCTTGAATTGTTTACCGGAATATAGTTGGCGCTTTGCTTTTCTTATCGGCGGAATATTGGGGTTATTTGTAATTATTGCAATGAAAGTTACCAATTTTTCTGATGTTAAACATGTTAAAGAAAATCCAGATTTTGAAGAGTTTCATAATTTATCACTAGCTAAAATCATCAAATCAAACTGGTGCTTGTTTCTTTTGTGCCTAATTTTAGCCGGTAGCATCGGCAGCACTAATCAATTTTTGATAATATTCTTTGGTACTTATAATTTTGAAATACTGCATACTGTCGACCGCTCCAGTATGCAATCATATATATCGCTGGCAATTATCGCCTATATGATTTTCAGTATTGTCGGAGGATATTTGGCTGATAAATTTGGCAGATACTATGTGACCGTAATTGCATCGATCGTAACTATTATGTTGTCTATTTTACTTTGCATATCACTAAATCAGATGATTCTGAATCAATATCTGTTCATTGCAATCGCTGCGGTAATGCCATTTATTACCATGTCCTCTGCAGCCATCTTAAAACAGTCAATTCCAATAGCCATCAGATATCGTTTATTTTCGCTGAGCCATGCTATTGGCTCAGTTGTGTTATCAGCGCCGACAGCCTTCTTATCCACCCTACTCTATCACAAAACAAATATAGTGTGGCTACCAATTGGCTACTTCATTACCACGATTATCATTATATCCTTGACCTTATACCATTTGAACAAACGAGCTGTAGCTGATGATTGATAGGGACGAAAATTGTCACTTACTAACCTGTTTTCTGGTAAAAATATCCTAGAGTATTTATCTCAGACTCTGCAGATTCATACACCCGAAATACTTTATATAGTACTTTAGCTGTATTATTTTAGTAACGATCTTAATATTACTCTTTTGTTTTTGTCTTTTAATGATACTATCTGCATTGTATATTATTAGTACATAGATATAAATATAACTAATTTTATGACCATCAAAATCCTTTCAAACAGCACGATAAATAAAATATCAGCCGGCGAAGTTATTGAGCGTCCATCCTCGGCGGTCAAGGAACTTGTTGAAAATTCTATTGACGCAGGAGCTACAAAAATCGAAATCATATTGGAATGTGCCGGCAAAAACCTGATTATCATCAAAGATAATGGCATAGGTATGAGTAAAGAGGCGCTTGAGCTTGCCATTCAACGCCACGCGACATCAAAGCTGGATGAAGATGACCTTCTCAATATAAATAGCTTTGGATTTCGTGGTGAAGCTCTACCATCAATTGGAGCAATCAGTAAATTCAAAATCACCTCCAAAAAACGCGGTAGTGATATTGCGCATTCACTCAGTATAATTGGCAGCAGGCTTGAACCAACAATATCTGCTACCGGCAATGAAGGTACTATAATTGAGGTTCGTGACCTGTTTTTTGCAACGCCGGCAAGGCTGAAGTTCTTGCGAACAGATAGAACAGAGTTCAATGCATCGACTAGCATCGTCAAGAAAATAGCGATTGCCCATCCAGCTATTGCTTTTACCCTGACCCATGACGGTAAGGAATTGATTAAAGTCAGGCGTCAAACAGGTACTCTTGAAGAAAGCATAAAAAATAGAATAGCTGAAATTATTAGCACTGAATTCATCGAGAATGCTGCTGCGGTCTCGTTTGCCAGGGATGACATAGAAATTTATGGCCATACATCTTTGCCAACATATAACCGCGCATCAGCAGAAGATCAGTTCCTATTTATCAACAACAGACCGGTAAAGGACAAAATATTGAACATAGCACTAAGGGTTGCCTATCAGGATTATCTAGCACGTGATCGCCACCCCGTTTCAGCCCTCTTCTTAAAGGTTAGGCCACATTTTGTTGACGTAAACGTACACCCGGCTAAAACTGAAGTCCGCTTTCACGATCCTAGTTTAATTCGTGGAATGGTTATTAGTGCTATCAAGGACGCTTTAAATAATTCTAGTCACAGAGTTTCGACTACTCCGTCTGTAGCTGCGGTTAATTATATGCAGTCCGGCAGGCAAACCAGCAACTTCAAAGAATGCAGCAATTCTCAAACCAGATTTCAGATGCCAACAACAAGGTCTGATACTTCCCCTACTCCCAGAGTTGATTATGCTCTGAGTCAAACAGATTTATTAGTAGAAAGCAAACCGCAATCTATTGTTGAAGAAGAAGTTATGGCCAAACAGGAGGTGCTGAGTGATTTTCCACTTGGCGCAGCTAAAGCACAATTACACGGTACTTATATTATCTCTCAAACGGATGATAGCATAATAATTACCGACCAACATGCAGCACATGAACGTATTGGTTATGAAAAAATCAAAGAGCAAATAGAAAAAAATGGTCTAATCAAACAACGCCTACTAATCCCTGAAATTGTAGAACTACCGGATGAAATGCGTGCAGATGCATTGAACGATAATAAAGACACTCTGGCACAACTTGGACTTACAATCGAAAAGTTCGGCGATAAGTCAATCATCGTCTCGGAAATACCTAGCCTCGTTGGAGATGTAAATCCATCACAACTTATCTTGGATTTAGCTGACCATTTCTCTGAACTTGGAGAAAACATAGCATTAACAGAATTAATTGAGCATGTCACTGAAACCTATGCCTGCCATTATGCAATCAGAGCCGGTAGAAAACTCAAGGCAGAAGAAATGAATGAATTGTTGAGACAAATGGAAAACACACCATTTTCAGGGCAATGTAATCATGGGCGACAAACCTATGTTGAGCTAAAGCTTAAAGACATCGAAAAATTATTTGGCCGTAAGTAATATCATGCCTGAATGGATATCTTTGCCAGGACTCATGCCCTATAACGAAGCTCTGGAATTAATGGAACATAGGCTGCATAATGTCATTAAAACTGCTCAAGATGAAACTGTCTTTTTGCTTGAACACCTGGATGTCTATACCGCAGGCACAAATCATAGTGAGGCTGAACTACTAGATAATAAAATACCCGTAATATATACAGGCAGAGGCGGCAAATTCACTTATCATGGCCCAGGACAAAGAGTCATCTATCCTATATTAGACCTCAGAAAACCAAGCCGTACTCGTGACATAAAATTATATGTTAGAAATTTAGAACAATGGATTATCAATACTCTCCTGCAACTGGGGCTTAAAGCCTACACAATTAAAGATATGGTGGGTATCTGGATACTCCATGATGATACCCCTTCAAAAATTGCTGCAATAGGAGTTAGAGTCAAAAAATGGGTAACCTACCATGGTATTGCGGTCAACATTACTACCCATCTTAAAAACTACTCAGGCATAATACCTTGTGGAATAGAGAATTTTCCAGTAACCTCTCTAAATAAGCTTGGAGTTGAGATATCCATGCAAGATTTTGACTCTATTTTAAAAGAAGAATTTAAAAAAATATTCTAATGAAAATAATCCGACTAATGCTTTCATCTATTCTGCTAGTATGGTGTGGAGTTTTTTTTTACTTTTTGCAAATAACAGATGCTATATCCAATGATAATAGAACTATCACAGATGCTATTGTGGTTTTTGGAGGTAACAAACAAAACCTGTACTCCGGAGTACAATTGCTGAAATTAGGATATGCACCTCTAGTTTTCATCACCGGCGATAAACCTAGAGAAGAATATAATAACTTCCTGAAAACGCAGCAACTATCCCCGGAGCAGTTTAGTTTCGACGAGAATATTGCCAAGAATAAACATAATCATGTTATGGATACAGTCATGTTTTTAAAAAAATACAAATTTCACTCTTTAAGACTCGTAGTTAATGCTGTGCAATTACCAAGAGCATTGCGGGAATTATTAGCTAATATACCGCCAGATACGGTAATTATTCCGCATCCTATATCTAGCAAGCAGAAAAATCATTTTCAGATATTCAAGGAATATACTAAATATACTCTAGTTCTTGTAGCCTCTTTTATAGGAAAGGAAGATGAACTCGATCTACCATATTCTTGATAAACATCCAGCAATTTATCAGGAAGACATACAAATCGAATATGAACATCTGGCTCAGGAATTAGTCAATTCCGGCAGGCTACGCATAGATACTGATTATTACTGTAATTTTATCCACTTCAATGACCCGGCAGATGGCATAAATGTTGTATTCAGCTACGCAGAACTAACCAACCCTGCTCTGGTTCCGATATCAAAAGCCGTCCTTAATCAACTATACAAAGTGCAGAATAAACAGGTCTCTGATAGAAAACTTGGTGCTATAATGATTGACTTAAATAAAAAAATAGGAAAACTTCTTATGGTTAGTAACGAGCTGTCTATGCAGCTAGCCCGTATTTTTGTACAATCAGCACATCCCATTGTTATCCGGTGGCTTTTGCATGATAAAGTAGAAGTTTTCATCACCTACTCCCATAATATTGGCGACGTTATGGATATCAAAACCTGGAAACGCTCTGGAAAAAACAGTGGAATGCAAAGTACAGATGGAAGTAATGTCTGTATTTACGTTTCATGTGGTGGCAATCCGTTTGCAAAAAATAATGAAAACACTCCAATATATGGCGATGGCTGGGCAGCTGTCGCCAGAATGCAAATCATAGCCGCTCAAGAGATTGGTCATTATGCAGACATAAAACGTGACGGGCAAGGAAATCAACTCACTCGTCATTCTGCAAATGTTGCCTGTACACAAGCAACACCACACGTAAAAGAGGGCAGGAAAAATGACATCGAAAGATGTAACGAACTATCTGACAGACTGTTAAAAAATGGTATGAACAAGCTTATAGCGCTTGAAACAAAACTCAAATTCTATGATCAGCAAAAGCTGTCCGGCCTAAGAGTCTGGTGGATCAGGATTTTTACACAAAAATATCGCCGTAAATTGCTAAAATTTGCACATAAGCATAGTTTGCACTTTGTAAAACGCTTTGATAGGGAAAAATATATGGGACTGATGATTGCTGCAATGATAGAAGATATGCAATCTCACTTATCGCCAATTGCCGATGTTTATAAACGCGATAACCCGGAAGCTGAAGAAGCTATCAGCTGCGTTGAAGCTCTAGCCCGCGTGCCGCAACAAGTAATGAAATGGGGGTATCTTACGACCAGAGCCACCATGCACGATCTATATAAAGTATATTATAGCGAAGTGATTCCATCATTAATTGAGAATTATAATCACGTTGCGGGTACTCACTATAAAAGAAATTATGCCATCCCTAAAAAAACTGTGCTGAAAAGAATTTTTGATAAATTTGGCTTGGCAAGTAGAAAAAATAAATTTGAATTTGTTGAAGTGAGGGGTATAGGATAATTATTTTTTTATACTCAATTAGCATACAATGCATAAAAATAAACATCCTATATTCCTGAACCCCAAAAATACCCAGGTTTCTTTGTTGTCTTATCCTAAATTCACGCTACTAGACTATTTAAAGACTTTTCGATTAAATATTACTACACAGGAAAGTCAAAATATTGGTCAGCAAATGATTCATTTTTTAATAGGCCACCATTCCTGTGACAGGTTCTCAAACCATATATTTTCACTATCTTTAATTTAATTTTAAGATTTTTTTAATCACTTCTTTTTTGTCATCGCTAACAGACTTTAACGATAGATCAAATTACCTAGGTAGCCCCTAGGTAATTCCCTAGGTGAATTTCTCGGATATTATTTTATTAATATTTTTTATATTTTGTGTGAAGTTTGTTTTTTAGATTTTAACAATCTTATAACAAATTAAGTAAAAAAATGAAAATTAAAACGAGGTATAAAATGAATTTAGAAGAAAATCTATTAGATCGCAATGCAGCTGCTTTAAAAGACAAATTAAATAACTTATCGATAGCTCTTGAAGCTAGCAGTAATAATAATAAACAGAATATAAAAAGATATTTAAGCGATCAGGCACAAGTAAAATCGGACGTTACAATAAATATACCAAATCCTGAAGAGATAAAAGACTTAGATGTGAGTCCTCTGGTGCATAGTACTACTATGGAGTCTTTACACATAAGAGGCAAGCTGCATTCCAAAGAAAAAACTACTATGACAATTGAAACAGCTCAGCTGATCGCTGATATTCTCAAAAATACCCACACTTTGACTGATCTTAAGCTGGACTTTGATATAATACCAGCTGCAGAGATAAAACTGATTGCGGATGCTCTAAAAAATAACACTACTGTAACTGATCTTAACTTAGACACGGTAATCTTAGATAATGAAGAGTATAACTATGTTGCTGATGTTTTTGAAGAGAGCTACACTCTCACAAATCTTAGAGTAGGAAATAATATGCAATATGATTCAGACGCTGTTAAGATTATGAAGAGTAAAGAGATACGCTGCGAAAAATTACAAGAAACTCTTAAAAGCATTGCTTCTGGTAATACATCAGAAGAGCCAGAAGAGTATATAGATGCTCTTAAGTTTTATCAAGCTACAAATCCTGTTCTTTTGGGATTTGATAAACAGCAGCACAATAATATTAACGACTACATACAAAAGAATTTTTTCCATTTAACAGCAGTGTGTAAAGATAATCCACTAGTTGGCGATGCTATAGATGGTAGTGTATTACCACAACACAAATGGAATGAAATTTTTAGCTATTTAAAAATTTCTGATGTAGTTGAACCTTCATTATCTGGAGATAGTAAAGATGCAATTGAATTATCCGGTATTACGGATGATGCGGATGTAATAGGAAGCTAAAAACATTAAAGCAGTACTGTCTTTAGATTACAATAACACGAATTTAGGATAAGACACAAGAAGGAAACACCAACTATCGAGGGTATTTTTTAGGAATATAGGATGTTTATTTTATACATTCTATGTTAATTGGTTATAAAAAATAATTCCGATTGCCAATAAGACTAAAAAATCAACGTTTTCTTCTTTTGCTTATCCTAAATTCGCGTCAAAAGGGTTCGCAGGTGAAAGAAGAGAAATACAGCATCATCATTGCAAGCACATGGCAAAGAATTCATTTACGAAGCCTTAAGCATTTCCCGATAGATAAATGAATTATCAAAGTTGCTCAACTCCTTTGCGAGTAGGCGTTGTATCCATTATCTGCGTACATAACTACCTGGAGCAGGCTCAATGAAATCCAGTTTTTCGTAATCCATGCAGTTTTCCCACTTACCACTCCTGCTGATAAGCCATTTTTTCCAGGCATTCCACCATGAGCCTTTATGAGGTGAAGCCTGCTTTAACCAGGACGCAGCAGACTTAGGTATTTCACTACTCAACATATATGAATATTTCCTGTTATCTGGAGGATTCACAACTCCGGCAATATGTCCGGCATCCGTAAGACAAAAAGTCTTATCGCCGCCCAGCAGCTTATAACCATCATAAACAGATTTCCACAATGCTATATGATCTCCCCTTGCAGCCAATGAGAATGAAGGTACATCTATTTTTGAAACATCCAATTTAGTCCCAAGCATTTCAAGAGCGCAGGGGCGAATCAGCTTGTTATCAATATACATATTACGCAAATAGTAAATATACATTTTTGCCGGTAAATTGGTTGAATCTGAATTCCAATAAAGAATATCAAAAGCACTGGGGGCTTTACCTAAAAGATAGTTGTTTACAAAGAAAGACCAGACTAAATCATTAGCACGAATCAGGCTAAAGCTATTGGATAAATAACTACCATCCAGATAACCTTTTGCATTAACTTCTTTCTCAACAATATCCAGAGAAGATTTACTAATCAATGCTCCAATCTCACCCGGATCAGCAAAGTCAATTAATGTGGTTAAAAATGTAGCACTATTAATCCAGTCTTTTTCCTTCTCCTTCAAATAACTCAAGGCTGATGCAAGCAAGGTACCTCCGACACAATACCCCACGGCATTTACCTTCTTATAACCGAGTTTTTTGATCTGCTCATACGGCTCTAAGATGCCTTCTTTTAAATAATGTTCAAAATCTTTATCAGCAAGCTTTTTCTTCGGATTAACCCAGGATACTAAAAACACCTGGAAATTATTATCAACAAGCCACTTGACCAGGGAATTTTTCTCTGAAAGATCAAGTATATAATATTTATTGATCCAAGGAGGTATAATGAATATTGGAACAGAATGAACCTTCTGCGCAGGTTGGTAACATATTAGCTGCATCAAGTCATTCTGATAAATAACCTTGCCCTTCGTGGCAGCCAAGTCTTTACCAATTTTAAAATAAGCTCTATCGGTAGTCGAGATATTAAACAAACCACCAGGTTTTTTAATATCTTCGAGGAAATTTTCCATCCCCTTAACTATGTTCTCCATCCTGCTTTCCAAAGACTACCGAATTACCTCAGGGTTACTAAAAGCAAAATTAGATGGCGAGGCTGCGTCAATAAATTGCTGCGCAGCAAATTCTGCATATCTTTTACCGCTTTCATCAAGATCGTATTGCTGTACACTCTTTTTCATCCAGTCGGATGTGATGAAATAATAGTGTGTGATACAGTCAAAATAAATACTCTGCTGCCAAGCCGGGTCCTTGAATCTTCTGTCGCTCAATTCTTCTTCATCTTTGTGATGCTCGTGTTCTCGGCCAATAAATTTATTTACTGTATCAGATATAAGGTTTTGAAAATTAGTTACATATTCCACATTTAATTCTGTAAACTTATCTGGATGTTCAAGAAACTGCTCCAACATTTTAGCAATCATCTCTTGATTACGCTTATTATCAGTATATTTTAGAGGTGAACTTATTTTCCAGAATATACTGCAAAATTTCTTGATAATGAATGCTGGCCTTTTGAAAATTCTCTAAAAATTCTTCGTGCGATATCATAATTTTATCCATTTTTCTAATGACTTAAGTGCCTTATCAGAAATAGCTTTACATCGATCTTTCCTTGATCTGATTTTTTTATCAAGTGGCGGCATTAATCCAAAATTAATATTCATAGGCTGAAAAGTGGAAGATTCAGCTCCATAAGTCAAATGCGCAAGCAAACTCCCGATCGCCGTATCTACGGGAGGACTCTCTGCATCTTTACCCTGCATCTCATTTGAGGCAAATATACCGGCAAGCAGACCCATGGCTGCACTTTCAACATAACCTTCCACCCCGGTAATTTGTCCTGCGAATCTTACATTCGGCTGAGCTTTAAGCTCTAGCTGCGAACCTAACAATTTAGGGTTATTAATAAATGTATTACGATGTAATCCTCCAAGTCTAGCGAATTCAGCTTTTGCAAGACCTGGTATGCCAGAAAAAATTTCTTTTTGTGTTCCATATTTCAACTTTGTCTGAAAACCAACTATATTATATAAAGTGCCAAGAGCATTATCTTGCCGCAACTGCAAAACTGCATACGCTTTTTCATTTGGCGCATGTGAATTAGTCAGCCCTACCGGCTTCATTGGGCCAAACCGCAAAGTATCACGACCGCGCTCAGCCATAACTTCAATTGGCAAGCATCCATTAAAATATGGCGTATTCTTTTCCCATTCTTTAAATTCCGTTTTTTCGCCGGCAAGCAATGCACCAATAAAATTGTAATATTGCTCCTTGCTTAGTGGACAATTTATATAATCTTTTCCATCACCACCAGGTCCTGTTTTATCATATCTGGATTGAAACCATGCAATATCAAACTCAATAGAGTCTTTGTATATTATTGGCGCAATTGCATCAAAAAATGCCAGCTTATCCTCACCCGTAATTTGCATTATTTTCTGGCTCAATGCATCTGATGTTAACGGACCCGTAGCAATAATCCATTTCCCTTCTGTTGAAATAACATCAATTTCTTCTCGTATAATATTGATATTAGAGCATTTTATAAGTTCATCGCCTACCATGTCAGCAAAGAGGTTTCGATCCATTGCAAGTGCTGAACCCGCCGGTATTTTTGTACGATCGGCAGCTCTGATAATCAATGAATCCAGTTTTCTCATTTCAGCGTGCAGTAAACCAATTGCACTGGATGGATCATCATTTCTAAAAGAATTTGAGCAAACAAGCTCTGCTATTTTATCAGTTTGATGTGCAGGAGTTTTCCGATTTGGCCCACGCATTTCGTATAAGTTTACTTCGACTCCTCGGTTTGCAGCTTGCCAGGCCGCTTCTGCTCCAGCTAGACCGCCACCGACTATATTTAATTTTTCCATTATCTATACAGTTTATATTTCTTAAAAAGATAGAAATAGTAGAATAATAATCCAAGTAATACAAAGCAAATTGAAATTAAAAATCCATTTACACCTAGCGTGTTCTCTGACGTATTGATCGTAATATAACCGCAATAATATCCAAAAGTACACCCTAAAGCATAAATCGATAGAGAGTTAAATAAATTTATACCTTTAAATTTTTCAGCCAATAATAAAACACTACATGCAAGTAATGTATATAAGGAAGCAATTAATACAACCCTCCCTACAATGGTAGACAGCGAATACTTCCCCCAATATGGCATTGAAACAAACATTAAAGTTAGCACAATAATACACTCAATACTAATTTTATGCTTATTCATTCGCGGTATATAGATAGTAGTTAACACTAATGCAGTTATTACTGAACACAGCCTAATATATTTTTTAGTTATATCTTCAAATATTGTTAGTGAATCAGCTAATGCATAAACTTCATAACCATCTTGTACCACCATGACTACATAAAAAAACGGCAAATCCCACCAAAATCTCTATTTCCATACGAGCAATAACAGCAAAAAACCTATATTCATCAAGATTTATCTTCTGCTTAAAGATTGGGGATAACATTAAAGTCAGCATAACCCCCCCCTATCGGAATTATATTTGCAACCATCAATTCAGTGACAAAGAAGCTAGTGCTACTTATCATAAAATATTCAAATGTTTCGGCAATTATATAAGCACCTAAAATTGCAAAAAAATATATGGATATGGAGTAATTGTTCTCTATTCTGTCATCATGCAAAATGTAACCTAAAATTAATACCAACACTATAATCATGCTAGCAGAATAAATGAAGAAATAGATTAACGCTATCTCATGCGAAACCTCTACAAAAATAATATTAAAGACACTTAGCAAATATAAAAATGTACTGCAAATAATCATCTTCTTAAAAGCAAAAACTCTTACGAAAAACAACAGAATCACTGTTGCTGCTATATATCCACAAATCTTAAAAAAAAACTATGCCATCACGTTCTGTAAATGTGGGGTCTACTTCATATAAATATAATTGTATGAACACCTCATTTGTAAAGATTGCAAAGAAATATGCAACAATACAAAAAATATAGGTAAAAAAAGGTGATATAGTATTTTTCCCTGCCATAAATATTGTTTGCTAAACAACCCTAGTTGGTATATAAATTTTGAATAGTATTGGCAATTGGGCTAACATCATTACGTTATGTCAAACGAATTTACCAAAAAATTAGTTGTGGCTTTTGAGTTAAGCCTAAAACCATTAACTGAAGAAATAAAGCAATTGAATCTCTTAAGCAACCAGATTATAAATTTGCTGATGTATGTTTGCCTGCCTTTATAAAGAATATTTGAATAGATTTTATGAGAAAATATGAAAAAAAGAATAATAATCGATGCAAACTTCCCGACGGAAACGAGGGTAGTTTTATTAGATAAGAACAATAATATAGAGAATATAGAATTTAGCTCTGCTAATAAAAAACAGATTAAAGGCAATATTTATTTAGCAAAAATAACTCGGGTAGAGCCTTCCCTACAGGCGGCTTTCGTTGATTATGGTGAAGAAAAAAGTGGCTTTCTACCATTTAGTGAAATTCATCCCGACTATTATCACGTTCCTTCTACGGATAAGAAAACAAATGCTTTTATAGGTGGAAAAATTAGCTCACCAGAAATTACCTCTGAAGATCTTGCTGAAAAACATAAGGATACTAACTTTCATGCACTTATAGATAGTGATGAAATTGATATCAGAGCTTTAGAAAAAATGGTTGATGACAAATTGCAATCTAATATCAATATCGAAGCAGATGAGCATGAAGTGGACTCTTTTTCAAAAGAAACTGATGAATTCATAAAACAATATAAAATACAGGAAGTTATTAAAAAAGGCCAAATCTTACTTATCCAGGCGACCAAAGAAGAACGTGGTAATAAGGGAGCATCACTGACCACTTATATTTCACTTGCAGGAAAGTATTGCGTATTAATGCCTAACAAACCATCTAATAACGGGATATCCAGAAAAATTTCCAATCACGATGAACGCAAACGTCTAAAAAAGATCATAGACGACCTGATCTCTAGCGGAGGTAACAAAGCCTCTAGCGTAATTGCAAGAACTGCGGGTGCTGGACATACTACTTTGGAAATCAAAAGAGATTACGACTATTTAGCAAAGCTTTGGAATAAGATACGTGAGACTACTCTACAATCAAAAGCACCGTGCTTTATACATCAGGAAGATGGAATTCTCCTACAAACCATTCGAGATATGTTTGACCGTAACGTTAAAGAAATCATTGTGCAGGGAACTCAGGCCTTCAATTCTTGCCTAAAATTTATGAGCGACATATTACCCAGTCAAGTAAAGGCCGTGAAGGAATATAAAGGCAAAACTCCTATTTATACAAAATTTGCTATTGAAGATCAGTTAATCAAGCTATATCAGCCTATTGTACACTTGCCATCTGGTGGTTATATTGTCATCAATCCAACGGAAGCCTTAATTTCAATTGATATCAATTCCGGCAAAGCAACAAGTGAGCGTAATATTGAAGACATGGCTCTTAAAACAAACCTGGAAGCCGCACGTGAAGTAGCTAGACAAGCACGTCTGAGAGATTTGTCCGGTTTGTTAGTGTTGGATTTCATCGATTTAAATGAAAGTAAGAATCGTAAAATCCTTGAAAGGTCTTTGTGGGAATATTTTAGCAAAGATAAGGCAAGAATTCAAACCTCTCAAATAAGTACATTTGGGCTATTGGAAATGTCAAGACAACGGCTGCGTCCTTCTTTCCTTGAAATGAATTCCAATATGTGTTCGCATTGTGTTGGTAAAGGCGTCGTACGGGCTGATGAATCTAATACAATGTTAATTTTGAGAACTATTGAAAACGAGATATATAACGGTAAGTTTGATGCTGTGAACATTTATGGCATTGCTTCCTCTATTATATATTTGTTGAATGAAAAGCGTACTGAGATCTCATTTATCGAGAAAAAATACTCTATACAACTGAACTTCTTCATTGATAGAGATGCAACTTCAGATAGTTATTCCATAGAAAAAGTCAGACTTTCGGAAAAAAGTAAAGCTGATACACTACTTGATGGGCCAGCACTTCAAGATACTTCAGAGATGTATAATCAAACTTCTATCCAAACTTCCTACAAGCCACAAAAACGTAGAATAGACAAACCACAAAAAACTCATGAAGCACAGCAATCTATAAAACAAGCTACAAAAAACAAAACCCCTGATAAAGAGCATAGTAATGCTACTGAACCCGAAAAAAAAGAAGCAACTCAGGAAGTTACAAATCAAAATCGGGAGAATAAAAAAAGAGACCTGGCTAGAAACAGAAAAAAAATAACTAAAAAAATTGCTCCTAAAAAACATCAAGATACGACAACTGATAGTAAAAACTAAAACAATTTATTTTTATAGAATAGCTAGATGAACAAGGGAATTATACAATACAGACACCCACTATTACTGGTTTTTCTTCTATTTTTTCTTACCTCATGTGGTTTTAGGCCTGTCTATAGAGCAGAGGATACTACACGCGAATTTCTCGAACACATAGAGATCAGCCCAATTGCATCTGTTAATGGAGCAGATTTCTACAACCACTTAGAAAATATTCTGCCATATGGAAATGAGATAAAATACATACTTACAAGCAATATAGCTTTTTTAAAAGATATCAGTATTATTCAAGAAAATTCCGATATTTTAAGAGAAATTATAACTGTTAGAGTGACATACACACTCACAGACAAGGGAACTGGAAAAATAATTACTTCCGGTAAGTTCTCCCGGCTTTCATCTTTTAATACTACTTTTTCACCGTATAGTAACTTGGTAAAGCAACAAGATATTCAAAGAAATCTTGCTATGATGTCTGCCGAAGAAGTGAGAAATCGTATTATGCTATTTATTGAAAACTCTGCTATTACAAAATGAAATTCTATACATCCAGATTAAGCGAACTAATAAAGGAGATCGAAAAAGGTAACTTCAAAGCCTTGCTCATACATGGTGACAATCAAGGCTTTGCTACCACTGTCATTGAACAAATATCAAAAAAACTAAATCTAATAGTCACTACATTCGATTCGAAAGAACTTACTCCAGCAAAGTTACAATTAGTAGCGAATAATCAAAATTTTTTCAGGCAGAAAGAGTTAATCAAAATCACCGGTACAACTTCAGCACTTAGTAAAGATATGAAGGAACTCCTCAGCAATAACCAATTTCATCATTTCATCTGTTTCATTGGTAATGATCCGTTGCCGGCAAGGGGGATACGCAAATTTTTTGAAGAGCAATCCAAGCTTGCATCGCTAAGCTGTTATTATGATAATGAACAAACTATCGCTAAAGTTATTCTACAGCAATGTACTAAACGACAAAAAAACATTGAAGAAGATGCACTATTTTATCTTAAATCTCACCTTAAGGGCGATCACCAGATAATCAAATCAGAGCTAGAGAAACTATTTAACTTCACGCATGACAAACCTGTTATCACTAAAGAGGATGTGCTGCAGACTCTCAGTCAGGAATTACTGGCCAGCGGAGATGAAATGTGCATATTTTTTGCTAAAAAAGAACCTGTCAGATTTTTAAAAGAAGTTGAAAAACTGCAAGAGCAAAACAAGAACGAAGTATTGATGATTCGCGCGCTGATCAGATATTATTTGAATATTTATACAGTCACACTAAAACTTGAAGATGAAGAGGATTTAGATCATGCGATAAAAACCCTCTCTCCTCCTATTTTCTTTAAATATATAGATGAATTTAAACAAATTGTACGCAAACATGGTTCTAACGATGCACTAAACTGTTTGAAAGCCTTACAAGACGCAGAAATCAGCTATAAAACCAACCCGAAATGTTTTGATTTATTCTCAACATATATAATATGCAGCTAGCAGCCAGTAGGTATTACTTCCAATATTAGAAATTCACTCTCATCTTAAGCGTTCCTTGATGACCAACATATTTATTTGCCAAGCGTACATCATAACTGATTCCATATTCCATCATATCATTGCCTTTTGCATTAATACCAATACCAAGATTAACGATGGTTCTTGAGACTCTTGACGTTCTTGGAATCAGACTTGAACCGGTACTACCCTCTTGCCTGATGTCTACATTCAGTGATTTGCCGTTTACGTCATAACGAACATTACCGTGTACTTCCGGAACAAACAGCCAATCATTATATGCATAAGCACCGCTAATTCTGGTGCCCAGGATTGCCTCAATTCTGTCTACCGCTTTTCTTTTGACCAACAAATTCTGGTTTACGGTGCCGGTTTCCTTGTATTTGATGCTATTCATACGGTTATATTCAAAACCGAAAGTTGGAGTCAATAACACTCCTCTACCAATTTTGTGATTATAACCAACCAAAATCTCACTACCCCAGGCATCCGCAGTATAATTGGCGCTGGCAATAGCTGTTCTTGCGAACTCACGCCTGATTTCACGATTCTTGATCTTGGTACGGGAAAAAGATGCTACACCTTGCATGAACCATTTATCACTTAGCTGATATACTCCATATAATGATCCAACATAGGTATTAGCTTTTGTTTTATCACCAGCATTTAAATCCTTATGTTTCACGTCAGTTTTAATGGCACTAAAGGCAACACCAATCGTGACATTATCATTAAGCAACGTGTCAGCACCAATTGCTGCTCCATAATATCCGGCTCTATAGCCTGGAGTTGTACCTCTGACTTTTTGTATAGTATGACCGTAAAACGGACTTACCCAAGAGCCATGTTGCAGACCAATATACCCACTGCCATTAAGTTAAGGAAAAAGAGAGTTTAAAAAAATGATTTAGGAGGATATAGATTAGG